>JAZAYU010000270.1:520559-697864 GCA_038501625.1 Corbicula japonica | reverse complement strand
CACACACCGAAAAACTTGAAAAATATCGTCGTGCACAAGGAGAAAAGATGACAAGGGAGAAAGTAGTTGAAAGAATGAATGACGAGGTGTGCGATCTTGAAGGAGATATTATGAAACTTATGGAGAAGATAAACGAGTGTAATAACATTCTTAGGAAGATAGCACTTAAGCCGGATCCTCTTACATGTAGCGTTGTTGAGCACATTGATATGCTTATTGAAAGTGAAAAAAGCGAAAAACGACATGGATTTATAGAACGAATAACCGCTCTGGAGAAATGTCGTAAAGAAGCTACAATCGGTAAAGAAATTGAAAAGTTTATCAGTAATACTATGACTGTGACGGCACAAGTTAATTTACCAAAGAAAGAAAGAAAACGGAAAGGATTTTTTTAGTTTTTTTTTCGTCTTGAAATTACAAGATATATGAAGAATATACTAGTGTGATTCTTTCAACCTAGTGTGTGGTTTAAAAAAAGAAAAAGAAACAGAAGATTTTTTTGCAGTGTTAATTTTTCCTGACATTTACTTTGAAAAATTAAATAAGTTGCGTTCATTTTTCTATTTATAACTTTTTTGTGTAGTACAATTTATTTTCATTCTGTAAACACTGAATAGCTGTTTGACATTATTTTTATTTTGAGTGTTTTGTTTGTTTTTAAGAAGCGGGGTATCATTATTGATTTTGATAAAACCAGTAGATTCCAGTTTCCAGTAGTATTGTTTAAAATAGGCGAGACGAAAAGTTGGTCATCATGATACATTGCAAATTTTCCAAAATGATACCGAGGCAATTACATATTTTAAGTGTTTGCTTCTTAATGCAAGATATTGTTCTGTAAAACCGTTTATTGTGACATCGCTTCTTAGCACAGATCTACATGTAGTATTTATTTTTCTCGAAATCAAGTCTTGTCATCTCAATGTGCAGTAACGTAAGCTAAAGGCGTATAAAAGCCAATACGTTTTTGCTTAAAAATTAATTGCATCGGAACAATAACAGCGGTTTAAATCAAAATTTGTTGCTTGCTGTTAAAAGTGAAAAAATCTGAAATTATTGTGTTCAAGTATTTTGACTTTAAGCTTTAAACATGCTACATGTATTAAGGTTAAAAACAACGCTTTTCAAAATAAAGGCAAAAGATAGAATTTTTGTAAGAAAACCGGAAGTAATTTAAATAAATATCTCTGGTTTATAGATAGGCTCATTAAAATACAAGTAAATAATTTTAAATTCAAAAGGAATACTTTGTCATGGTGAAATTGCCCTGTTGATATCAGCGAGATTGTCTTCCGCACTTTTTCTATTAATTTGTTGGTCAATTAGAATTATGTACTTGAAGAAAAACACGTAAAAGAAATAGTACCATTATCGTGAAATTGCATTATCATTTATATTATTGAAAATGTGTAGTGTGTGATTGATTTTGTGTTTAACTTAGTGATTTGATTTTTTGTTAGTGATTGACATAATACATTCTTCACAAAAATAAATAACCTTAAAACGATAAGTTCTTCGAAACAATAGATGTCTTCAACAAACCAGTCAATCAATTTAGAGCACACGTCAAAATTTGTGGTTAATGTTTAACAAATTTTTTGTCATCGTCAAGAACATATTTTAACAAATAAAGGCGTCTGGTATCGGCCCAAGAGCAAAGAAGGTCCAGTCGCCAAAACCGATTAAAAGCCATGTTAGCGGCAGTAACCCTGGGGTTAATGAGTAATACTTTTGTTATAATCAACATTTTGAAGTTGTAAGTTAACAAATCAAGTATATTTTAATTAATCAGAACTGTAAAACTATTTATTACAGTGAAACGAAAAGAATCATACTTTTGGAATTTATATGCGTTTGGTGATGATGGCAAGACAAAGAAAGACAAAGAGAGAAATTAGTTATCTCGTCGAGTTTATTTTTACTGCAACTTTTATGTTCTAAAGATACTTTTATTATCTGTTTGGCTTAAAAGGATAATTACAATGTACCTTTATGTAGATGCCGATTAAGCGTGTGCCTTATTTTCTATCTGTTTAAAATATTTCATATTATTAAAAATAGTTTAATTTTTGTTTACGATAGGTCTGTTTGTACTTATGAATGTTTATGGTATAAATTGATTTCAAATTATAGTGCAGATATAATCTTTATCTTTAATTAAGGCACATATATGGAAAAATAATGAACACGAGAAAATAACTTTTAGCTAACAACAATGGTTAAACTTATATATTTAGCAAGTATAGTCGCTAATTGTATAATAATTCATGTATTAACATATCAAATTAAGAGCAGTAGCAATAAAAAAGGTCTCACAATGTAACCAAATATCCACTGGGTGTCATAATTTTATACCAATTAAGTAAAAATTGTAAAAAAAGTCCCTTTTAACAGCCGCAGGAGTAACCAAATTAATTAATATGGTGTATCAGCTGGGATTTTTAATTAGACGATAGTCTTTTGTTTGACTATTCGACGAATTTATCGAGAAATTCTTCTCACTTTTTCGTCGGCGTCGGAAGAGGAGGGAGGGGTGGCGTTAAAAGGTGTGCGGTGTCTGGGTAGTTAGTAACCATATCAAAAACTTGTATTAATGTTTCATTTGATTTTGTTTTCTTTACATAAGCCCGCAATCTTTTTTGTTGTTTGTCGTGGGACAGTGGTGGGTATTTAGGTGTCTATCCTGCGCCGCATACCCTCACCTGCAATCTCCGCATTTTCTCTCTTTCGAAACTCACACCACTAAAAATAAGTGTTTTTGGATGGAGAAAGATCAATGGTACCCGCCCCTTCCTAATTTGTTTTATATATATATATTTTTGTTTTATTATTATCAGGTTATAGCAACACTATTACAAGACGTGTCAAGTGGTTATTTGGGTGGGAAGGTTAAAGGTGCCTGGGAGGGGTACGCACTCTCACACCCTAAACGTTTTTGTTGATTCTGTGATTATTGTACCCGTTTACTGACTCTCCATCCAATTTTTGTCAAATCTTACCCAAATTAAAAGAATATTTGGTGGTGGGGAGGGAAAGGATCGGCAGTACTCCATTTTTTCATTTAAATGTTATTTTTCACAAGTTATAAAACAAATGGAACTACATGTAAAACTTTGATAAGAAGTGTGATAAAAGGTAATATATGCATATCAGGAATCGCCACACCCAAAAAAAACACAGCCTCCCCACGCAGCGAAAAAGAAGAGAGGAAGAGAGAGAGAGAGAGCATGTTTTATATAAGTATATCAATTCAAATAGAACGCCACAAACAGTTAACGAAGAAGAGAACCTTTGGGGATACCGCCTTAGAACGGTCAATGGCAAAAAAATTGCCACTGGTGCGGGAAGACATAGGGGGAACAGAAGGTCAGGGGTGTCTGGGAGGGTACCTCTCCTAAACTATTTTTATATTGTTTCATATTATTGACCCATAAACTCAGTTTGGACGAGCCTCTTCATGGACTGTTACGGAAGTGCATATAACTGTTCCGTCTAGCTCCGGGTTGAATGTAACTCATATTGGCACAAATATTAGTATCGTGCCCAGCGGCCTTCACAGAACTGTCATTGTACTGAGCACTGAAAGAAAAAAGTACAATGTAAATGCAATGTCTGTGGAAAAAAACTTGACTTTCAAACCATTAACGTCTATCCTTAGTGTAGTGGAAAAGATAAAAAAAGGACGATTCTTCAGACAATTTCCTGACAAAAATAATTATACTTTGTCATAGTTATGCTTTTAAACTTATTTTATCAAGCGCACAATGATTTTGTTTAACAGCATTTTCCCAAGAAGGCGTATTCATTCTATGCATCTCCTGCGTTTTCTCACTCACTTTGATGCCACCACAATGTGGGAGGAATATAGAGTTGCACTCATCCGTACGTACGTCCCTAAATCTTGGGGCATCAACTCCTCATTAATTTTCGGACGGATTTCTTTCAAACAATCATTGATGATTTCTTTAAACCTTGAATAGATATCAAGCAGGATGTGTAGATGATCGTAAAGAAAAGATTTTTTTCTGCAACCATTTTTACCAGAGTGGCTGTTTGTTTATTTCAGTATCTGAATCTTGTGGCATTACCTCCTCATTAATTTTCGGACGGATTTCTTTCAAACAATCATTGATGATCAAGCAGGATTAATAAATTGTAGATGATCGTAAAGAGAAGATTTTTTCCTGCGGACATACATACAAGAGTTATGGTCCTTTGTTAATTTCAGTAATAAAATCTTGTGGCAACAATTTTCTTTTACTATCAGACAGTTTTCTTTCAAATTTGCACAGATGAACATGCTGAATGTGTAGATGATCTTAACGAAAAGATTTTTCCTGCAGCCATTTAACCAGAGTTATGGCCCTTTGTTAATTTCACCTATACAATTTCGTTGAATCAACTCCATATTTTCTATTTTGCTGATTTCTTTCAAAAATGCACAGATGTTTAGACATGATGTTTCGATTATTGTAAAGAACATGGTCTTGCAACCACTTCCACCAGTTATGAACTTTTTTTATGTTACCCATAAAATTGTGTGGCATTACAACTCATTTACTAGTCATGATCACCACATGTTGTTTATATCTGATACACAATTTTCTTACACGTGTTGTTGCAGCAGTGGGGGCATCAGTGTCCTGAGGCCACAGTCTAGTTTTATTTATATAAATAAATTCATTTTTACTCAGATGTAACCTTTCCAGGCATATCATTTTATAAATAGTGACATGTTTGATTTTGTTGTAAAACTATCATTAAATGAACAGAATTATTACCCCACCTATTGTTTTGTATTGTTTTTTGTTGTCGATTTACGGTTTAAGTCGTATTTTGCATGTTATAATCAATAAAATCAAATTAGTCAATGTAGAACTTCCTTTGTTTCAATTTGACAGTTGTATTTCTAATATGTGTTTCAATTTTTCCTTAGTATACTTTTATTCGTGATTGCCGTATTCTATAATTATTATTATATTAAAAATGAATTGTTTTCCAACTGCAAATGAAACTGGCAAATGCTAATGACTAAAATTTTACAGAAATGGCATCTAGTTACATGAATCATTTGTACATAATTGTCATCCACCTACATACTATAACTGAAAGGTATTTACATCGTAAAAATCCTTAAAATATGATGCTATCAAAATCAAACAAGCTGTTTCGAACTATTATTATCTTCCTGAATTTTAATTATTACTTGATTTCTTGTAGCAATAAAACGTGATCATAAAACGATTTGTTCGTTTGTTTTGTGCCTTTCTTGACTCAGATTTTATCTTAAAAACGATTGCATATAATATCAATACGGCGGCATGTTTTCCCCAACCCATTTATTTCTGGAATTTAGCAAAAAAAGTGCACATCAGGAATTGCCATACAAGGATAACACAGACTACCCACACAGCCATCAAGAAGAGAAGAAAAGGAATCATAGTTTAATAGAAGCTCAATGTCAAATTGGACGCCATAAGATACAAGCGAAAAGGAGAACCTATATGGTTACTGCCTTGGAACTGTAAATGGCAAAACTATTTGCCACTCTGTGTTTAAACTAGGTGTAAGGTGCACCAATTTTACTCTCTCCGCAACAGGTTCTCATATGAAAAGTCAAGTACAAGATGTCTTGAAGTACCTCTAACCGATTCATCAACTCGACAATGCTGTACCCAAATCACCAAAATATGTTAAACATAAAAAAGCTTATTGATTTTTAAATGTTTAAATAACATCTCAAACCCCTGTCACCTTCGTGCAAACTTTCTATTCAATTTCAAAAAATCTAAATTAGAATGTAATTATTATACCGTTTAAAGTTATAATAAGCTTATCTTTATTTATCTAAATGGATGTAATCATCGTCGTTCAAAAACACAAAATTAGCATCAAGTTTTTAATACGAGATAATTTGCTAGATTATCTCAAATCACTTCATTTAACTTCGTAAATAAAAACTATTATTTTAAGAGCGAAGACTAAAATCTAAGATTATCACAAGGGGCGTATAGTGAAGTATACTTGTGAAAATATCAGTTTTTTAGTCTTCAATCGTGAAATAAAATCATATTTCACTAAATCAAAAATAAAAAATCCTTCATATCTCTCACCAATTACATCTTGATATGTGTTGGACTAGGGTTTTTACATGTACATGTATTAAATCTTGTTTTCTTACCGCTCTCTGCAAAGGACGGTAAAATTGGAAATATTATCATTTTTCTTGAACCACTTGACCGACATTTCTTTTAATTTAAACCGAATGTGGAATGTTGAACTACGTGTATAACACGTCGTAATATCAATCAGTGCATATCAATATGCATTCTTTTGAAGTATTTATCACGAAGAAATGTTTCAAATAACGTAATTGTCTTTGGAGTCTTGGCAATGTCATATGAATTTTAAACACATACTTGCGCGAAGTTCCATCTACAGCAATAGTACTTGGCAAATTTGTAAATACGTTTTTATAATTAATTTTGATAACTCAAGACATGTTGTTTTTTTCTTGTTAAAAAATTGAACAAATCTTAACTTATTTTAACATATTAAATGAACAGATTATTTAGCTGAACAATAAAATATTTACAAATCAATCACGCATTTTACTTCCATTAAACATGATATTAAAGGAAAATAACTTAATGTTTCAAATTGAAATAATTCTTGATATGCAACGAATAAACGTTGATAAAATCTCTTAAATCTTCACACAAGTAATTACACAAAATTCAATAATTATATTGTGTCTTACATGTTATACATTAGTTATATTTTAAGACAGTATATTGAGATAAATAAACCAAGGGTAGAATTTTTACATGTCGCTTGCAGTTATTTTGTAGAATTAATACTCCTTAACATACCTAATTCCCTTTCAATTCGAAAAACTTTGAGGTACCATATGTCGCTTTTGATACATGTTATTGTTCTTTGGACACGAGTCCTAGTATTGGATAGCTATCTAGGTTTTCTAGGCAGGTGCTCATATGGCTTGAAGAAAATGTACACTACACATAACTAGATATCACTATTGTTTTCTCCTTTAATGTGGTAAGGCTAGCAATTTGATTAGCCTTAAGGTTATAAATTAATAAATTATGTTCTATGCACATACACAGTAACCTAAGTTTAGTATATCTTCCAGATAGTTTTGTTTTCGTTTTCAGTGCTTATGCTTAGTGGGATACAAATCTTGATCTCTCGAGTGTTCAACATTCAAAATTGGCTGTCTGCTTGTCAATTATTATATTTTGTAATTCTAGAAGATTTTTAGAAATTCCAATAAATGGAGTGATTAAAGAAGGCTCTTTGTTATGATGTAAACTTAATCGTGTCAGCGATTTCTTCATTAAATTGCTTATATTAGATTGTTGTTTTCTTTATTTTATTCAAGTAACCGATCTCAAGGAAGATTCAGTCTGAATCGCCGATAACTAAAATCTCAATGATAACGGCTACACAGATTCAATTTTTTTAGAGTATTCAAATAAAAATAAACGAAACAGACAAAAGCTTTTACATAAAGCTAAAGCACACTTTCACGTTGATGTCAATACAATGTTGCCCTATACTTACCGCCAAACATTTCGAACATTATATAGCTACAGTGACTTATGTACCAAGTTACTATCTTTTTCGAAAATAGATAAAAGATATTCTTGCAAATTATAGTTTAATTTCAATTTTTTGACGTATCAGATATAAGCGTGTCAAGTTACTTTAGTCATTGGTAATTTTCGCTGACGTCCAATTGAGTGTTAGAGATTACGCTTTAAGGGAAGCAAGACGAGTTATTGTAAAAAGGCAGTTTCTTATTCACTTAAGTGTTGCAATGGGTGAAAGGGAACTTTGTAAGCCCCGAATACGACAAAATATGAAAATAATGCAGGTTCGATGTGGTTGAGCATATTCATGGGCAGTAATGGAAATGCATATTACTGTCCATGCCGCCTAACCCCGTGTTAAGCGCAACCCAGTAATTACACCAATAATCAGTACTATTTAGATTCATCCCAAACGACGGAATACATATGGCGGTGATCATGGAACTATCAATACGGTATTTTCAGTTTAAAACCATATAATGTTCAGTTGTGTATGGTCCCTAGATTAAAGAATGGGTTTGCTAAATCTGTAATGAATATATGAGGAACTGGGTAATCAATTACTTATTTAATAACAAAGTCTTATTATGAGCATGGATTATGAAAGAGCAAAGAAAATGAGCTCTGCCATTGCATGATAATTTGTAAACAGTAAAGGTTAAGTTATAACTTTACTCTAGGCGGTATGTCCTCACAAATATGTGCCTCGTGTTTGACAGCTAGATGAACTTTTTGAAGTACAGTTGCACATGGGTAGGTAAAGAAAGGTAAAGATGCAAGTAAATTTAATGCAAGTTTCTGCACACGCTGCTTTCGGTACAGTTCTGGAGAGGGAGACTTAAAAGGGATACCATAAAGCAACTTTCACATCTTGGCCTGTGTGTAGGTTATGATGCCACGTTGTCGGCAATAGACAAAATTCGTTCCGACTTCGACTCTGCAGCATTGAAGCTTAAACGGGACATAGAGGAAGCCATATTACATGAAACTGGAGCAGGGAACCTGAGAGAAGAACAGAAAGATGATGATTTACAAGAAGCTTTGTCAGTATCGGTCCCTAATCTTGAAGACGAAATAGTATCCGATCCAGATGAGGAAGAAACTGTTTTGTACTCAGATAATGAATTGGCCCATTCTGTATTAGAAGAAGAAAAAAGTGATGATGATGACACCGACGATGATGACGATGATGAATATGAGGAGGAGGAGGAGGAAGAGGAGGAAGAAGAAGAAGGTGAGGAGGATTTACCAACTGCAATGGCCTCGGGTGATGATGACGACGAATTAATGGACGTGAGTATACAAGATACCGAGCACACTGTTGTTGAAGAGGGAGCCAGCATTCTAGTATCAAAGAAGTCACACAGTTATACCATGTGTTGGGACAATGTCGGAAAAAAAGTGATAACTCGTCACCCAACGGAAAACAAAACAAACAAATATATGAACATGGCCTTGGGATACATCGCCGTTAACAGGGTTCCATCGATGCACTTAAGCTGGAAAGATGATGACACCGTTATCAAGGCAGTTGACATACCATTGGATAAGTATTAACCTGCGCCATCTGACGTCCATATTCTGCGCTACCGAATGGAAGTTCTTGTTGGGAGAATGTTAGTTAGGCATTTGACTTGGTTCCGTGACAACCTAAGTGAATGTTCCACATCACACATTCTTCACGAATATTCTCTCGAGTCGACAAGAAAAAGCGTTCTCAACAACTTGGGAGTATTTAATGAAGACCCATGTTCCACCCAAGGCGCAATTGGCATCTATGACAGATTACAGAAGTACGTTCCAACAAGTGACAATCGTCCTATTAAAACATTGGTATTTAGGGACGGTTTGAGTTGCGGAAGGGGAAACGATGCTCAACGTGCACGTTTTAACGGCCTTGATCCATTCGAGCGGCTGGAAGGGCTTGAACCAGCGGCCCAGGAATTTCACAAAGAGATGTTGCTACTACAAGACTTCTACGACGAGTTTTTTAATGGTTCTAGTGCGTCGAATAGGGGAACTCTTTGTCAGCTGAAGAATTTACTAAATTTCAGGCAGGTTAAGTCAGACATAGGGGACAACTTTTCGCATGCATGGGAGCTTATGTGCACGGTTGTTGAAGGTTTTGTATGTTTGCTTGCCATTGCAAGATTAGAAATGTTTGATACCTCTAGCAGACCTGCAACCGCTCCAGCAAGTATTGAAACTGCCACGTTAAACGAGAAAAAAAAACTTCTTTGAGGCTACGTGTAAATTGGAAGTAGACCAGGTGTGGAAAGAACTGGACACGGACCGTTTAAAGGAAGACGAGGGAACAGGACCACCTATTATATGCTGTGGAAACGATCTTGATGATGAATTGATCGGTTGTAGCTCCAAAAGTAGTTGTCCTAAAGGAGAGTATTTTCATTATACATGTGCAGGTGTAGATCAAGACAACATACCTGTTCCGTGGTATTGTAGTGATGAATGCAGGCAACTTATCATACAACCTTACATATACTGCTGGTGTGGCCATGATCTTGGTACAGATGAACCAATGATTGGGTGTGAAGCCGAGTCATTATGTGTAAATAAAGTGTGGTACCACATGCGCTATGTCGGTATTGACCCGGATAAACCGCCGAAAAAATGTTGGTACTGTTCTGATCTTTGCCAAGAAAAGTGCAGAAAAAACCCCAAACGTAAGATGAAAAACAAACCAAAGCCAGAAATAACGAAGATTTGGTGATGAAATACATTATTGGTTTAGTTTGGCGCGGATTAAATTTGCTGTGTCGCCGAGATGCAGTTCGCGAAGCAGACGGTGAAGCCATTATAGCTTTTTGGAAGTTCGATTTAGTTCATTTTTTTTGGAAACAAACATCCTAAATACACTATCCTAGCCCATCGACTGTTGGCATCTATAAATGGTTGGTTACCAGAAAAACTAAGGTTTGACCTTAAACACAATAGAACAGTGAACTATAGCGGGGGAATTGGAAGAAATCTACCAGACGACTTCATGAACGAGATACTAAATCGGCTTTTTAAAGATCTTCTTGATGCGGCCAAGGGTCGGTATACTGACAGCACAATTCAGAGGTGCAGTCAAATCATCGGACCTCTGGGCGAGGCATTAGATGTTGTGTTCGACAGTAACATTGTGGAGAACGAGGTTTACAGGCATAGGCGAAGAACACAGAACAGAGATGGCAACGTGTCCACGATCATCAAACTATTATATGACGAAGAACTGTTCATTCATCACGACTCGAGGGTTCATAGTGCTTTTCCAGGATTTACACTGTCGGTAAATCCCAAACAAGCTTAGCCTAGTAAATTTGCAGCTAAAATCAAGCAACTTTCAACCCGCCTTGACAGACTGAAAAACATTGTTATCAACATTTAGTATCATAAATATCAGTGAAGATGTCAACGGTCGTATGCTTACATACTATTCAACAGACAATTTAAGTGTGTTTTAGAATATATCGTGTATAATACGGTCGTATGCTTACATACTATTCAACAGACAATTTAAGTGTGCCTTAGAAAAAAATTGTATATAATGAAGATGTTTCGACCTATAAATCGTTATGTTTCGGCTTCCGGATTCTACACCCGGCCAAACATATTTCGTTCACAAACATTTCTACTTACAACTACACTCGGGACACCTTGGATACATTGGTTTAAAACTGAAAGCTGGACTCGGCAAGACCTATGTTGGTAAGAAATTTAAATAAAGTTCTCTTATAAAAAGTAAGTGTTATGTATATTTTTGGTTGTATTTCAAAGATTAGGGATTATTTTATTGATATCCGTTATTTTCTGTGAGATATTTCAAGATTTGATAGCTTAATCGACCATTATATCGCCGACAAAATTCTGTGTCGCTGTCTGCTATAGCAAACTGACGTAATACGATAAGACCTGACATCACAAGAAAATGAAAAAAATGATAAATAAGTTATGTCAGGTCTTATTTATAGGACTATATACATATATATTAAACACAAGGAATGCAACGGATTCGTACCCACCCACTTACCCGTTATAAGAATTTTCTAGCTACATGTACAGCCTTGACACGGAGTTTCCTCTGGTCAAACATTTGAACAAAATAAAAATCCATTCTTTGCAATCATAGCGCTTCAATAGAAGTCATTCTGGAATCGGCTGTCAAACGTATATTTCATTCTTTATTTAGTCGTCCACTCCACTGCGTGACGTCAGTCATTTCTACACCGGGGCAAATGCGAAATACTATTTTTGAAATATGAAAATAACATGATACTATAGTCAGATTTTACGCATTGAGTCGTGAATGTACTTTTGTATTTATAGATTTTTGGAATATTCCACAAAATAGGGAAGTTAGATATTCCCATCATAGCTCATAATGTAAAAATTTAACACTTTGTAACATAAGGCTTCATGGCCGTGGCAGTAACGCACCAGATTTGTAACATTTTGGCATAAGGGTTATGTGTTCGAATCCCACGAGGGAGATTTATTTTTTCTGTTTTTTTATATCATTTTTTCCAATACATTCATGTAGACACCGCCAAATGCTATTATTCAAGTGATCACACAATAATTTTAACATTACAAGTTATAACATTCGATATAAGGAAATATTGAGTTGAATACTTATTAAATAGAAAATATACCAAAAATATTGCTATACCATCTTTAAATTACAGCAAATTATTAACAAAGTGTTACATTTGAAGAAAAGCTTGGCAAATTCAGTAATGTTGTTCAAAAGGAGGTCTTTGAATAAGGCCAATAAGGGCAAACAACTCACTCAGCCTTGTCGAAACGAAAAGCAAGGTATCTGAGCGAGAAAATAAAACCTATCAACAGTACAATAATAAAGCAGCTTCAAAATACAGTAAAACACATTAAAATTTAACAAGCATCATAATGCAAATAAAATATTGCAACTATGACAATATCCATTATATATCATCACCTGACATACTAAATAAGCTAAATGAACTATACAACAGTTGAACGGAGAACAAAGCTATGGTAAATAAATGATGCCAGACTTGAAATAGTTTGATCGTTTTTAGAAGACATGAGAATATTAAATTTATTGAGATTTGGATTCATATAATATTTCTTATCAATATATCGTTCACGTAATGAATAGTAAAATGGGCACACAAGTATAAAATGATTTTCAATTTGATCATTACAATAGAAGCAGGTTCTTTGCTCTCTTGCTAAACCAATATGTCTGCCTTTTTCTATAAGAAGTGAATGCGATGATGTTCTTAAAGAAGAAAAATAGAATCTAACCTTTTTAATATCAATTATTTCGAGATACCTTTCGAACTTAAATATGATGAAAGCTTTAAGTTTTGTTTACATTCTTCTGACCATTGTTGTATATATTGGTCCTTTAATCTCTGTGAATATTAGAAACAATACCGAATTTTCAACTGTTTGTGCTTCCCAAATGTAACCAAACCCGTTTCTATATAAATTTCTTTTCACAGATGTAACCCAATTTGAATAGCCTAAACTATCGTAATGTAATAACTTAGCATAGCACTTTTTCACATATCTATTAGAGGGCCTCTTCGCCCTCCTCGACAAGATTGGATGCCCTCATATGCTTCTGAAGATTATCGAGTCATTGCACGAGAATATGTCTAGTACTGTTTAGTGCGACGGAGCGTCATCGGAACCCTTCCTCATTCAGAGCGGTGTGAAACAGAGGTGTGTTCTTGCCTTGACACATTTTGGCATACTCGTTTCTCTGCTTCTGCGAAATGCATTCAGCGAGTCCGAAGATGGCATCTCCTTCCACGCACAGAACGACGGAAATCTATTACACCTTGTCGGCCATAGAGCGAAGACCGAGATGCGCACGGTCCTAATGCGAGATATGCTCTGCCGATGATGCAGCCCTCGTTGCTCACACGGAATCTGCCCTCCAGCGTTTTAACACTCAGAGGCAAGCACAGTGTTTGGAGTCAGCATCAGCCTCAACATAATGGCTCAGAATGTCAGCACCTATCCCACAATTGTTATTGGCGGTTGTACAGGTTTACATGGAGGTTGTGGACAAGTTTACATATCTCGGCTCCAAAATATCCTTCAACCTATGCCTGGATGCCGAGCTCAATGTAGATAGGCTAAGCAACTGCCTAGCAAAGCGTGTGTGGGACATCTCCATGTTGACTATTAACACAAATATAAGATGTACCGAGCGTGCTCGCTGAGTACATTTCTATACGGTATCGAGTCTTGGGCCCTATACACGCACCAAGAGTGAAGACTGAACGCCTTTCACATGCACAGACGACTCCTTGGCATTACCTTGCAGGATCGCGTCTCCAACGTAAATGTTTTGTTTTGGCTCGGGCATGTATGTCAACCTTCTCTTAGAGACGCCTGCGATGGCTCGGACACGTATGCAGGATGGAGGATGGCTGTATCCCAAAGTACATCCTCTATTGCGAGCTTGCCACCGGAACACTGCAAATTGCAAAGCCCGCCCTGCGATACAAGAATTTCTGCAATAGGGATCTTAAGTCATGCAACATCAACCCAACAGTTCTAAAACAACATCTACCGACCGCTGGCTTACAAATGTCGTAACTGGCCTCAATCTGAAGACAAGAAGAGATCCAGCGAAAGGAAAAGAAAAACCAAACACAGCAGAGAACCAAGCCTTTTACTTTTTCCACAGTGGTAACCATTACTGACCACACGTGCAGCAAGTGCGGTAGGAGATGCAGCTCCCGCATTTTCTTATTCAGCCACAACCGGTGATGAAGCCCCACAAATAAGTAAGCATTCGGATGTAGAATCCATATTTTCTAGAGTCAGAAGGATGCCGACAATGCTGCGATTCAATCTACAATTTACAAGAACCAGTTTCACTTATTTCACCACAGATTTGATGTTCCACTGAACTATGATCGGTTATATAATACGATTTTGGAAAACCGAGAGACAGTCTAATATCAGATGTAAAAAATCTGCTAACAATTTCATGAGATGAGATCTATGACTCAAGGTCATCCACGCATCCTTTAATGGGGTTGTCTTGACGCGCGGCTTTCTCACTCGGTAGCATAATTGGATTTGAATTGCTAGCCGCTGTCGCCGTACAGCACAGTTTTGATTCTTACTTTTGGAAATATCATTAAACATTTATATTTTGGACAGTTAATATCATCTAAACTATAGATCAAACAGTTGGAAGGAAAGAGGTCGCTACACTATAACTGGACGCCATTTCGTACTAATACAACATTAGCTACAGAATTTCAGCCCCTTCTAATTAAGAAAGGTAATGCAAGAAGAAGTTTGGCCATATGGACATTTTGCGTGTTTAATTCATATTTGTCCAACGGTTGGATTATTGAATATTGCTTAATGATTAAGCAGGCTCTAAATTCAGCAATCAAAATGATAATTGGCAACTGAACATGCTAAAATCAACCAATAAGGTAATTCTTGAATAAAATTCCATTTTCATTTTGTGATTTTATTTAAATATGTGCAATTGCAGATATAATGACGCGAATAATTGAAGTGAGATATAAAACGTATTAATTCAATTCTTATTGAATAGTTCTAATAAAAGCTTGTACATGTAACATTTAATTGACATTGAGAATTGATCAAATCTGATGAATTAATTGGCTTTTACACAGGTATAATAACAAACAAAGATTCTGTTTGACAAACAAATAAATATTTTGATTTTTTAAAGTTAAGAGCTTAGTTAATACTTTTTTTGATTGTGGTTATTGGACTCAATACAGATGAACATAGTGACCCATGCTTGAATTTGCTCTTAGCCCTCTCAATGTAGTCAAATTTAAAAGGAAATAACAACTGTTTCAATTATCTTTTGTTTTCGTAAAATTGGCCTTGCACATGTAAACCCAGATTTTAAATAAAGCTTCAATTGTGGTTTGAAGGAGAAAATTAATTAAAAGCAATAAATTTTATCATTTTGTCGGACTGTGCGCTTCAAAAAGTAAACTATGTTCAATGGAGAAACGTAAATTATGGTGTGTTACACTCATCGATAAGTCATCAATCTTTATGCATTTATTTAATGAGCAGTCTATTTCTATGATAGAAAAGTAATATCACATAGAAGAAATGGTATTTTTACGAATTTTCTGATTTCAAAGGCGGTAATATTTCGGGTTATCATTTTTGTTAATTGTGGTGACTTTTGAAACTCAGGAGGCTGTGTCATTCGTCAATGCAGAGTTTATTTTATTTCCATTTCATGTTTATGAAATTTAAAATGAACTTGCAAGTTTACAGTTCTTATTTTAACAGGGTTTACAATATATTCATAGCATCTCAGCAGAATTTGGATCAGCAATATTATTCCATTGTAGATTTCAAACAGCAGAACATTATTCAAAAATAATTAATATTATAATTGATACTCATTGCTTAAATGTTCGTCAATGTACTTATACTGGCGCTATGAAAGATAAGCTGGTCTCACAATATCTAACATCTGAATTTTCCATAAACTTACATTAATTTACATATTGATTTAAGCTTTGTTTGTCAGTTTTTTTGCTTGATTTTGTATCTTCTATCCCACTAAAATCTTAAGTGGCTTCATATTGCCATCTCTTGCAGTCTTATTCTTATGATACTCATGAAGTCCAAAGAAAAATGTTTATAAGTCAACCATGTTAAATGCAAAAGCACACATATAAAACATAACTGGCTGTTAAAATTGTAAATTTTAAGGGCAAATCAATGACCTTTCTGAAAGCAAAGACCCTGTAGTAAACTTAAAAAGACAGTGATGAAAGTGACAAAAGAATAAACTGTAGAAAATCTTATATGTTATACATCAGTATCAGGAACAGGCTTATTTCGGACTAGTAAATTATTCAGAACCTATTTAAACCTTACATGTACCCACTTGGTTTAAATAAAATCATTTTTTGCATCATTAATGAATCTTTATTGTGCATTTATAAAACACGTTAGAACATTTAAAAAATAACTAGATCCAAAAAATCCCTTAATCTCTATATAAATAAATTTAAAAAAAAAGTCATTTCAAATGCCAATAAGGGTAATATGATACTGACATCAATATCTTGTGTCCCAATGACTTACATATTATGTAAACAGTAAGAGATATTTGTAAAAGTATGTTTAACCTTGAATTTCCTGGTCGCTTCCTGGTCGCATTTATGGGTGACAAACGTTGATTCTTTTCTTCTTGATTTAACGTACTTAAAAAGGACAAAGCATATTGGTGCCAAGATCATAATACTCATGGAGAAGTCGATAGTTAAAAAACAATGTTTTCTAGTGTTTAGATTATCTGGAAATATCTTAATAGTATGTGGATACGTTTTAGGTCTTAGGCTAGCTATTTTTAATGTTAAACTTTTCTTAACGTACGGAAAATAAAAAAAGTGAAATATGCATATCAGGAAGAGATAATAAAAAAACATGAAGAGACATTTGTAACGATTTGTTGTGCAAAGATTTATTGAACTGCATGTTGCCATTACAGAGACGGCCTGTAATAATTCTATGTGTGTGCCACATTAAAAATATGCAAGTCACAAATATCGCGCACGGTTGTTCAGATAGTAGCGGATAGCTAAGCATATTACCGTTCTAAAGGTCTTTAAAAGTTAAAATTCTACAAACATATCAATATCATTCAACGGACAAAAGTGTTCTCTCTTAAAATCATCGTTCTTTTAAAACTTTTGTGACGACTTTCCTGCTCGGGTTTTGTATATGATATACATAGATTTAGGCAGTAGCGAATAGCTTCGAAATGTATGGGATAGGTTTTGTAAGTCAATGACGGGGCTTCTCAAACCAACCAAATATTGTATTTTTATTATGGCATGTATTGATACATGTTCAGGAGTTTGTCAAATAAAAACCATTTGAAATTAATTAAAGCGGGAACATGCTGCTAACTGTAACAGAAGATAATTATGGTCATAAAAATTTCAACACAGATATTAAATGAATTGCATTTTTAAATTAAAACTGATCATAGACTGGGTTTTATTAAATACTTAAACCCATTCACAGAGAAATCGAATGGAATATACAGTTTATTATCTATTAAAAAGCATTAATACTAATAATAAGAAATGGAGAAGTCAATGACGAAACCATCAGCACACCTGACTCAGGTGTTCTTTTAATGTTTCAGTTGAAAGCACTGTAAGAATTTCCTCAGGCTTACCCATTCATTGATACAACTCGTCAGATTAATAATTCCGTATCGCACATTGTCCCGTTTTCCGATTCTGTGTTTTGCAGCTTCCGGTTGTTTCTACGTTTCAATATGGCCGATTTCAAACGGCGATATTTTCACAAATTTAGATTTGTTGACTCCAATGAAACTATTTCTTTAAAAATAATCAACGATTTCAAGGTCTTTACAAATAAAAATAAAATGAAATCGTCAAAAATGTGAAGAAAGTTAAGTCAAATAGATAGTCATTGCCGATATAAATGGAACAAGCAAAAGATAACTGTTTTAGGAGCGAAGAAGTGTACATACCGTTCAACTATCCCAATTTAAATATCCATTTACAACAATCCTTCCTATTTTCTGTTTGAAGCCTGACCCTATGATTTGATGTTAACAAAGGTGGTTGCTGTGGTATAAGAATGAAACACTTCCAAATCCTAGTCGTTACATATCGAATACCACGGTAAACACTTCCAGCATCTTCGGGTCTTGTCCAAATTTTGCTGTTATTGTTTTTAGTCCTTCAAAGATTTGAAAGTTTAATACTTCCTTATCTGTCAGAATCGATCATGGCGCTTGAGAATGTAAACATTTGTTCGATGACGTAGAGATTCATGGTTTATTATGACGTAATTGCTTACATCACATTTCACTATTCATTATTGATTTAGTGCTCATTTAATTGGTAGTGAAATAAGGGTATATAATAAAAGGAACATTATACCAGTATGCGATCTGTAGGTTTGCATTATGTCTCGTTGCGTATGTAAACCACATCACGCTCGACCTTCGGTCTCGCGTGATATGGTTTACATACCCAACTCGACCAATACAAACCTACAGATTGCATACTGTTATAATATGCCATATATCTTCAGTTACAGTATATTCAACACATTGCGTTATATGAGTTCATTTGTTTGTCTTCACAACACATCATACCTAATTTTCAACTCGCCTCTGACAGCGATTTGACAGGTCAAGTTGATATGAAGATGACCCCCTTAAGTAGCATGCATAAGCAATCCGTTACTGACTAAGTGTATGTTAGTTATATTTTTCTCTGTATGCTAACATCTTGCAGGTTTATCAATGTTTTTAATGCGGGAGAAAATGTTAATTTATACACCTAACCAAAACATATTCTTTAAAAGTTTACAGGCTTTTGATATAAAACTTCAAATGTCGAAATTCAAAATTTATTCTTCTTTCAAACTTTCTGTCAGGAGACTTTATCAAACGCAGAGTCTTGCATTGATTATATGCGACCTCAGTGTACACACAACTATAAAAGGCGTAGTCTCAAAACGATTACATATTAGGCAGGTTAAAAATATTCTTGTCGAACATTCATATCCAGTTACAATTTTCCAAACATAATGTAGCCTGGAAAAATCATTATGTTCATAAAATGACCTTTATTTTGAACATTTATTTGGTTTTGCATGAAAATAGTTGCGTGTATTTTTTTATTTCACACAGAGCGTGAAACTTTATGAGGAGTTATGTAGCAAATATGAAGAACAAACGGAAAAATCGATTCCGCAGATATATTGGTTTCTTTCAGAACCAATACACTGGCTGAGCAAGGAATGGAGACAAGAGAGGACTAAGAAGATGATTGCACAGATATAGACAAAGATGCTTCAAACCCAACACCAATACTCAAAGTACAAAATAAAAGACAAGAAGTGATTAACATAGCAGAGAACAAAGAGAATTAACAACGAATTAAAAACACATGAGAAGTTTTGACGATAAATAATAGCACAGCATTAATCAAGGTAGTCATACAACGTTTTTTGGTATAAAATAAGAAAAAACACAAATCGATTCAAATTTCTGATTAAGCCTTAAAAGTATTTTATAGGTTAAAGATGTTAGACTAAATAAGCGCATTCTTAGGGGGAATTTAAACACATTAATCTACAGTTTTCAATACATTTGTCGCCATATGGCTACTTTTGTCTGTGATTCGGGGAAAATACTTAAATTCAATGAAAAAACATTTTATCAGTATTTTCCCAAAATCACGAACAAATTTACAGTAGACACAAGGCGACAAATATATTGAAAACCATGGGTAGTGTTTAACTCCGCCCCCTTAGAATGCTCTAATTTTAATCGAAATGGTGAAGGAATAAAACACTAACATGGCTTAGAAAATTGAAATCGCTCATAGTATTTTTTCTTGCCGGAATACCAAATATGACGTCACAAGCCACGCGTCATGGTCACCTTGTTAATGCAGGTGAATGAAACAAAAACAAACATTAATATGTATATATATACATGTATATGTTTACAGATTTAGGTTAACTCTGGAAAATCCAATTCTGAGAGGAGCTACCCCATTCAGGTACCGGAGAAAACTTCATTTTATTTGCATGTGAAATTGTGAATATTTAAATTTATGAATACCTTCATAACAAAGTACAAATTTCAAAAACTATTTCAACTTCAAATAAATGATTAAGGTTCATGATTAAAAATATTTTCAATACACATTTACAAACCGATAACCTTTCAGCTGTCCTAACAAACTGTTGACCTCGATACTTTATTATATATCGAATTAATTTGAAGGATACATGTTAAATGAAGCTACTCGCAAATGCTAGGAAGGATATATAAAACATCAAACAAATTATCACGTGTATCAGTGTTTAACTAAATACATGTAGTGCACAAAATGAATATTTAGCTTTTTCATAGATTTCATGCAATCCTCCAATATCATATACATTCAAATTTTATGGTTTAAAATTGTTAACGATGACATCAATGGAAAATGTCTTAATATTATATTTATGCACAAAAACGAAAGGAGAAAAAGAAAAACAAGAATATTCAGGGCTTTTCAAGCAAAATGAGATCATTTAACATGTTTAATAACACGAAAATCGTTAATTCATTTTATTTGCATTGTAACATAACGACATAGAAAGATATACCTAACCAAAAGACTTTTATTATCTACATTCGAAATTTTCTTCTTTGCAAGCCTTACTCAGTGGTGTTACACTCGGCATGTTCTCAGACCACACATTGACTTGGAATCGATCAACAAAGACATTTCCTTAAAATTTCATTTTTAAATAAAGATATAGATTTCATTGACCTACCAAGTATATTGAAAGATAAAACTGATAAATCGGCTATACCTAATTGTTTCAAGAATACTGAAACACCCATCGTTTGTTATTGTGTCGCCCTTTCGAAGGAAAGGCGATACATAGGGATCGCTTTGTCCATCTGTCCGTCGGTCCGTCCGTCACAAACTTAACATTGCCTATAACTTTGTCATTTCTTAAGATTTGTTCATCAAACTGACAAATTATCTAGTTAATGACAACACGGTCACGATGATGCAAACTTCTTTAGGTCAAGGTCACATTTGATGGAGTTATGCCCCTTTTCGGTCACGAAAACTTCACGTTGGCTATAACTTTGCCATTTCATAAGATTTCTTCATCAAACTTTCAAATTCTCTTGTTTTTCACTACGCGGTCACGATGATGCCATATTCTTTAGGTCAAGGTCACATTTGATGGAGTTATGCCCCTTTTCGGTCACGTAAACATAACGTTGGCTACAATGTATAACTTTGCCATTTCTTAAGATTTCTTCATCAAACTGCCAAATTATCTTGCTTATGACAACACGGTCATGATGATTCCAAATTTTTACGGTCAATGTCACATTTAATGGAATTATGCCCCTGTTCAGTCACAAAAACTTAACGCTGGATACGTTGCCATTTTTTAATATTTTTTCATGAAACTTTCAAATTATAATGTTTATGACAACAAGCTCATTATGATGACGAATTTTTTAGGTCAAGGTCACATTTGTTGGAGTTATGCCCGTTTTTATACTTGGATTTTGACAGGAAAACTTAATGTTGGCTATAACTTTTCCATTTCTTAAAATTTCATTATGAAACTTTTAAATTATATTGCTTATGAAAACACGCGTGTGATGATGCAAAATTCTTTAGATCAAGGACACATTTCATCGTGTTATACCCTTTTTGTACTTACTTTTTTTATTCTGACATAGCACCAGAGGGCGACACAAGTGTTCAACTGAACTCCCATCAAGTAAATATAACAGCCAATTAGAAACACAATTTTTAATTACAACAAAATTACCTCGAATTTTCAGATTGTTGAAAACGCACGAATATCATGAGACTGTTCTAATTTAAAATTGTGCTATCAACCTGCCGGTCATATCGTTACAGGGGATCTAAATGTTATCAAAGACTTTAGAATCCGCAATTTAATTTCAAAAGGTCCAAAATATAGAATTACATCGACTTAAAACTCCTTTTTGCAATAAATGGTGTAAACGAGAACATGCTGAGCCTAATGCTCTTTCAAAGTGGAAAAAAACAACAAATATTCAAAATAATTGACACTCGTGTATCCTTCTATAAAAGAAACATAGCTTTATTACCACCTCGACCTCGTTTTAACTTTCGCCCTTCGAAAAGGGGTCTTCAAGATTTTCACAACAGATTTGTTTTAACACCTGCTGACAATGTCCCAAATAATGTAATTATAGCGTGACGTATCGATATTTTAATGTTCAAACTTAAGAGCTGAATAGCACTAATGCTTATACACTGACTTCTTCATCTGAGAGTGATAATTTTACTCCACACACTCTACAAATTACAAAATTTGGAATCAGTTTTGAGCTGAAACAAGACAAAGTACCTACTATATATTGGTTGCCCAAAATGCACAAAACACCGTACAAAGCAAGATTTATTGCAACCTCTAGTTCTTGTACAGCACAAAAATTATCCGTACTCTCAACATCTTGTCTTACAGCTCTAAAAGAACATGTTATTAGGTATTGCGAAAAAGTTTTTGAAACCACTGGCAAAAATTTATTTTTGGTCTATAAAAATTCAAATGACGTTTTGAAGAAGCTTAAATCAAATAATTTTCAGGCGATATGTTTCTCTACTTATAATTATTCAACTCTGTATACTTCTCTCCCTCATAATTTAATCAGAGACAAGCTAACCAGTCTCATTGAAAAACACTTTTGCTGGAGAAAATAAAACATTTTTCGCTTGTAATGAACATAGGGCATTCTTTACAGATGGTTCTTATGATAATTATACTTCATGGACCTGTCAAGACCTTATCCAGGCGCTCATATTTTTATTGGATAATGTTTATTTTAGATTTGGTAATTCAATTTATAAACAAGTAAAAGTCATTCGAATGGGCACTAATTGTGCACTCCTTGTTGCTGATCTGTTTTTATACTGTTATGAAAGAGACTTTATGCTATCTCTTTCTACCGAACATCAAAATGATATAATTACAGCTTTTAATAAACGTTCGAGGTACCTTGATGATTTATACAATATAGATTATAACCATTTTCCATCACTGGTTAATAAGATTTTTTCTAAAGAACTACAGCTTAATAAAGCGAACACTTCAGAAAAGCATGCAAACTTTCTTGATCTAAATCTGTCATTTGAAAACGATTACTTCACTACTAAAATATATGATAAAAGTGATGCTTTTAATTTTAATATAGCAAATTTTCCGTTCTTAGACGGCGATGTTCCTCGTGCAACATCTTACGGGGTTTTTAAGAGCTTGCAACGATGAAAATGATTACAATAATCTTTGCATTAGTACAGAAAAACTTTTAAAACAAGGTTATCGGTATTACAAATTATGGAAACCCTTTTGCAAGTTTTATCTCCGATACCCAGATCTAATTCATAAATACAGGTGCAGTAAAGTCACTTCTGCATCAAGGTATTTCACAGCCAGTTTTTTATGGAGATTTAAATAGATGAAAGGGGAAAAGACATCGAACACGACAAATATAACAAGAAATATCTTTAAAAAAAGATAAACGGCGTTGATGGAAAATATTTTTATATACACGTATATAAGAAAGAAAGAAATACAGAGAGGCGAAGCAGACACAGTTTAGTTATTTTATTTTACTTGTTATAGCTGTTGACGAACCCTCCCTGCCTTCTTAGTATGACCTAGAGATTAAGCGACCGAATCATGACAACTCATAAATTCATTGAAAGTGTCTTTCAAAAAAAATGTTCAAGCTGTTGCAACAATTTCATACAGTGATAACAAGTCGGTTAAAGAAGCAATGTCTCACATTAAGTCTTGATCTACATTTATTCAGTTTCAATAAAATACATCTTGTAGAGTTAGAACTCAAGATGAATAAATGTCCTTGAAATTTAATAAAAATAAATACAAACAGCCTGTTACAAGAGCGAAATCTACCAACTTTTACGTCAATTAACTTTAGTGTCCCTCCCGAGTATTGAACCCGGGGCCTTCGCTTGGGAGGCGAGAGTGTCATCCACTACACTACAATGAACCTGTATTTTTGTACTTGAAATTAACAATCAGTATCAGAAACCAGTAAGAACTAGAAATATCTACACTTCTCTTTCGTTTTAAACTGTGTAAACTTGTATGCAAGTGTTTAGCTGACACCCAATAATATTCCATATAAAATTGTATTTAAGCCATCAATATTGACTTAACTGGTTATTTAAATCGTAAATATGTTTTTTTCTCCAAAACAACACCCACTAATTACCAATCGAAATAATCTATTTGATTTTTCCGCTGCATAATAATAAAAATCCCACTAGATACCTCTCCACCCTGCTAGATGCCTCTCTGGTGTGAATAGCTACCAATCGAAATAGTTTATTTCATTTTCCCTCTGCATAATAAGAGAATACGAGTATTATTTACAACATTTCATTGGTCGAAAAACTAGGTCAAAAGTGAGCTTAGACAGCTAACGCCGAAAAATGTTGCAGGCTCGGTTTGCTTGAGCCTGTTCATGGACAGTAATGTAAATGCAAATTACTGCCAACGCCGCCTAGCCCCAGGTTGAGCGTAACTAAATATTTACACCAATAAACAGTAAAAATTTGTCCATCCCAAACAATGGTGTGCATATGGCGGTAAACATGGAATCTTCAATGTGGTATTTTCAGATTAATACCATTCCATGTTCAGCGGCGTATGGTCCTCAGATAAAAGAATGGGTTTGTCCTAAACGAGAAAACAATGGGCGGAACTAAACAGAATAGAATTTTGACAGGATATCTTAGACTAAAAATCCTGAATATCTCAGACAACGCCAAAGTCAACATTTAAAAAGCAGGAGGTATATCCTAGGAGGTGATAGTAGAGGCAATATTTATTTCATTTACTTGAGTCTACTTTTTTGGTCACTTTTTTCCCTACTTTCGCTTTCTTCTAATTTTTCCCACTTGGTACCTCTTTAATTTCTACTTTTGGTTTTAATTATGCTTTTTGGGGCCAATCTCGTTTTCCGCGAGATGAGATTTTTTCGGTGTGTGATCTTTTCAACAAGAATCGCGGGTTGATTTGACAGTTGACAATAGGGTTGGAGAGGAAGGACGTTTTTGTTCGTTTGTCTTCCAAGGTTCATATTCTTGGTTGTAACTTCATGAAAGTCCTTCAGTTCTGTGAGGTAAATACTGGTTTGCTGAAATGAATTAATTCTACGTCATTTTTTGTATTTGGACAATTTAAAAGTTTGTATTTTCACTTGATGTATTTTTGATAAAAGATGGCGGTCACAATGTTAATTTCTATTCCATGGATTTCTCTTTCAAATGTAACAAGCATGTATATACTAAAGTCATTTATTATTAACAGCTTGAGCACAGCATACAGCACGGTGTGACAGATTTTAGTGTGAGACCTGTAAGGCTTACAGATTCCAGAAATCTGTCAAGTTAGCTGCTGGTATTGTAAACTCCAAATGGTATCTTGTTGTTTATTTTAAAGAATTGTTGATTACATGTTTTAACTGGTTTTTAGGCTTTTGGACCATGTGCTATGAACTGTATTTTAATATGTATATTGTTCATGTAATTCTTTGTATTTTCTCATTCTTTTGTGTAAACTATAGTTGTGTTTTTAAATAAGTTAAACACACTGTTTTGCATTTCAGAGCCTGGATGAGTCTTCATCCCAGATTCCGAATTACTGCTATTCTATTAGGAATCCATATAGTTTACATGCATAACTGACTATATTATATTAAAAGTGTAAACTCGAACAAGACCCTTACTTGTTTCTGTGGACATTTATCCCCAGACACCAAGTGTAACAGAACATTCAATGTGTTGTTTTTTTTCAGATTAATACTATTCCATGTTAAGCGGCTTATGGAACCCAGATAAAATAATGGTCTTTCATTAAACGAGAAAACAATGGGCGGAACTATACAGAATAGAAATTTGACAGGGGATCTTAGAATAAAAATCCTGCATATCACAGACAACGCCAAAGGCAAAATTTAAAAAGCAGGAGATATATCCTAGGGGATGATTAAACAAAATCCGAATCAATATTGGCTGGGAAATTGAAAAAACCCATCTCAAATCTCGCCGAAATATAAGAACAAGGTAGTTTTAGAAGTACTATTAACAAATTACATAAGTATCGTGCTCAACGACCTTCAAAGGACGTTATTGATAACATCACTGATTGAATGTACGGGGAGACTTTTTACATGAAAATATTGCAGGCTCGGTTTGCTTGAGCCTGTTCATGGACAGTTATGGAAATGCTAATTACTGCCCACGCCGCCTAGCCCCGGGTTGAGCGCAACTCAATATTTACACCAATAAACAGTAAAAATTTGTCCATCCCAAACGATGGTGTGCATATGGCAGTGAACATGGAACCTTCAATGTGGTATTTTCAGATTAATACCATTCCATGTTCAGCGGCGTATGGTCCCAAGATAAAAGAATGGGTTTGTCCTAAACGAGAAAACAATGGGCGAAACTAAACAGAATAGAATTTTGACAGGGTATCTTAGATTATAAATCCTGCATGTCACAGACAACGCCAAAGGCAAAATTTAAAAAGCAGTATATCCTTGGGGGTGATTGAACAATATCCGAACCAATATTGGCTGGGAAATTGAAACCCCCCTCAAAACTCGCCGAAATATTTAAACAAGGTAATTTTAGAATTTTTTGTGCTCAACGACCTTCAAAGGACGTAATTGATAACAGCACTGATTGAATGTACGGGGAGAATTTTTACAGCCGCCACACGGCACAAACAACGCTACTGTGATATTGAAATAGATGAAAAAGGAACTTTGGAAACCATCAAACACGACAAATATGAAAAAAAAAACTTAAGAAGATAAAAGGCAATGTTAATTTCTCCCGGTTATTCGTAAAAACCATCTGTAAATTTAAAAAAGAAATGTAACCAACATGATATTTTACAGTGCTCTGCAGGCTTGGTGATTAATCCATCTACAGTTGATCATTATGCTTAACTCTTTGGTTGCACGACGGTTGCAGGGGTTAAAGAGTATATGAAGGTTTATGGGGAAATCTTTTCTTAAAATAACCTAGAAGCTCGAGTTGTTTCTTTTATCCCTGTCATCGCGTTCTTGCTGATTTTACTCCAGGTGCTCTGGTCTCGGAAAGATCATTGAGTACCCGCCCTTTGGCTTTGCAATGCTATTAAATTCTTATGTTTATATGTTTGTATGCTTTTGCATGCAACATTGTTGAGCTGATAGGTGGGTTGGAGTTATTTCACCAAGACAATTTGTACTTGTTTTGTGATACGAAAACCTGTTGGGGCAAGTGTGAGGTTGGTGCACCCTAGAACCTGGTTTAAACCCCCAGTGGCAATTTGTTTTGCCACTGACCGTTCCAAGGCGGTATCCCCAAAGGTTCTCTTGTTTATGAATTGTTTGTGGCGTCCTATTTGAATTGACATACATATATAAAACATGCGCTCTCTTTCTCTTCCTCTCTTCTTTTTCGCTGCGTGGGGAGGCTGTGTTTTTTGAGTGTGGCGATTCCTGATATGCATATGTTGCTTTTTTATATGTTTGTGTGCTTTTGCATACAACATTGTTGCGCCGGTGGGTGGGTTGGAGTTATTTCACCAAGACAACTTGTACTTGTTTTGTGATTCGAGAACCTATTGGGGCAAGTGTGAGGTTGGTGCACCCTTGAACCTGGTTTAAACAACCAGTGGCAAATTGTTTTGCCACAGACCGTTCAAAGGCGGTAACCCCTCGGGTTCTCACTTTCGTTAATTGTTTGTGGCGTCCATTTTGAAACTGATTATTGTAATGACATACTCTCTTTTCCTCTCTACTTTTTGGCTGTGTGGGGAGGCTGTGTCTGCTGGATGTGGCCATTCCTGATATGCTTATTTCACTTTTTTGTATCGATGCTATGTTTCATCTCCTTTAACTAGACTGTAGTATCTAAACATATTTGGGCATTTAAAAAGCAAGAAGATGTTGTTAGGTTTCATAGAGGCCAAGGTTATCGCCTTATTCCTGAATAATTGCTAAATTGTGATTTTAACATACAATTCTAAACATTATTTGAAAGTTTTTTGGCATGTACAGAAGGAAAAACAAAGTCTTATAATGCAAATAAATAAGAAATACGATACAGTTACTTAAACTTGCAAATACCTCCCTTTAATTTAAAAATTATAAACCAACCCTTAATTTAACAAAACCAAGTACATTTAAACAATAAACTGATTCTAATGTTATTTTGTGGAAGTTTCATATTTCGTTGACTATATTTATAGTCATATCTATTTGTAATTTTATATGAATTTGATCCATAACGCGGTTATCAGACCTAGAAATTCGTCAATACGGCTCGCTAAAAATTGAAACATTATGGAAGCTATGAACATTGGCAAATCAAAAGATATGGAACCTGTATTTGGGTCAAACAATAGAAATGATTAGTACAAGTATCATATGTTTAAATTCATTGGTTACGATATTCAATTTTTACATTTATTAACTCAGTTAATTAAAATTAAATTTAAAAATATGACTAGTGATAAGAATTATGTCTTGTTGTTTTTGTAATATACACTCAGTACATAAAGAAAAGCAGATTGTAATCAGGGTGGCTAATCCAACTGCACCTTACCATGCATTTTGTAAACAAAAGTCAGACATTTTGGATGTAAATATGGTATTTTTATATTTTTATTTATTTATTTTTTTTAATTTAGATAAAGCTATGAACATGCTACACATTTTTCTAAATCATTCGGTTTCTAGATGGGGTATTAACTCATAGTGGAACACAAGTTACCCTTGACAAGGAAAAATGAGCAAGAATTTTCAGAGTAAAATGCAGGGAATTTTGTTATTTGTATGTTTTTCGCCAAGTAAGGTGGTCTTGTCTGGTATCTTACCAATAATTGAATTCCATTTAAATTTTCATGTCCCAAGACAATGTCTTTTTGTCACACAAACCAGTTTCTCAAATAAACTTGAATATTTACACAAATGTGCAATGCCATCAGACATGAAAATTTACAAAACGTTTATCCTTATTTTAAAGAAATTTAACTTCTTTGGTTTTGATATTAGCGACTAACGGCATCCGTCAAAGAGCAAGATATAGGTTATATCTCTTTTACAAAAATAACTAATAAACGTAAACCGTATCTTCCTGTAAGTGTTTATGTTTAACGGCGCCAGATGGTTTTTAGTGGGTTTGTTAGTAAGACAGATACCAGTATTCAGGGGAAGGTATTCATTGATTATTTTATATTTTGGGAACATAGACGTTTTAAGGAGCTTTTTCTATCTAAGTGTTATTAGGATTTACAATCACGCAAATAAAAACAGCTCCAATGTACCCGTATTGTTTAATAATGCTATCTCTTCCTATGACAAAGTTGCATAAGGAATCCTTATACTGAAAGAGTAGCTGCTATCAAAAAAGGTGTTAAGTCAGTACTGTTATCAGTAAAAATAACCCGTTACCGATGTCATGCAGCGATTGTTACGTATATTAGGGCTATCCGATAAACCTTTTTGGGGGTTGTCCCGGTTAGCTCAATTGGTTGCTTTGCAGGAATTGCAGGGCTAGGCGCTGTCGCCGTGAAAGTTCGGGTTCGCTCCCAGCTAGTGACACTTTCATTTGATAGACTATAATTGTAAATGTTTACTTGTACACGTGAAGCAAGGAAAATTACAATAATGATTATGCAGATTTGCAATATTATAACTTCTACGTAACAATGTGTGAAATATAGATTCAATTCTTGAACGAGTTCAAATGCGAATTTTATAAACATCTTGGTTTCTAAGGTAATGTGAACAACAAAAAATCTAATAATTTTATATTACAGGTTTTGTTGAATGATAGAACACAAGTTTCAATATAGATCTATAACAAGACATCAACGAGACATTTTTCATAGTTACGGGAAAAATAATATTTGTTCATGAGTTGTCGTATTGTCTTTCTAAAAGACATGTACTAGAGATAGCCTCATTCGTTGGTATCGAGAAACCCGGGACCGTGATATTCCTACATCGGGTCCTATACTACTCGAGAAAGCAACATTCTTTGAAAAACAACTAGGTATTGAAAACTCCAGGTTCCTCTGGGTGGCTAGAAAACTTTTAGGAAAGTTATGGAATTACCTTTAAGAATGTGTGTGGCGAATCAAAAAGCGTGGACTCTTATTCTAACGGAATGGATAAGTGGATACAAACATTATCAAATCTGTTGAAACGCTACAAACCAAGTGACATCTACAATGCATATGAAACTGCATTATTCTACAAACTGACACCAGAAAAGACCCTTGAATTTAAAACTGTTGATTGTAAGGGTGGGCAACGAAGCAAGGATAGAAAAAGGGTTCTAGTTTGTGCCAATATGACCGGTGAGGACATAATCCCGCTCTTCGTGATAGGTAAATCAGCAAAACCCCGTTGTTTTAAGAATGTCCGAACACTACCAACTGACTGACTTTAACATGAAAACGTGGATGACAATGAAAAAGTTCGAAAAGTATCTGTTAAAACTAGATAAACAATTCTGCCGCCAAAGCAGGAAAATCGGTGATTATAACAGTCCCACTCATCCACAAAAAGTGACAGCGCTTAAGGCTATAGACTTAGCATTCTTACCACCCAAAAGCCTCACCCAACTTATGGATCAAAGCATCACAAAGAACCTTAAGGTCCATTACAGAAATCAGGACATACTACTACAGCTAGTAGGAGACCCAAACGGATATTCAAATCACAATCCTAGACGTTATGACATTTCTCTAACGTGCGTGTGCATTGGTTTCAGCCAATACCATAAGCAACTGCTACCGACACGCCAAGTATATTGTACCGGATACGCCTACTGAGCCATCCAATACCGAGACAGAGCAAGACTACGACGACGACATTCGTTAGCGACGTTAGTCGACATGTACAAAATGCAGCAGGCCGACATTAACACGCACATGAATATTGACCTTGATATTCGTGTCTGTGCTGTATTCTGCGAAAGCGACATTGTTGAGGATCTGATTTCTGCCAGACATCAGACAGAAATAAATTGAAAGTGAGGTAATCGAAGAGGAAACGACGCAGACGCTCTCTTTTCGAGAAGCAATTAGTGCTACTGGAACGATGAGAAGGTACTTTGAATGCCAGGATAATAGTGAACGTGAACTAAGCATGTTGTGCAAGATGCACAATGTTGATGAAAAAAGACTTTGTTAGGCAAGCAGCCATTCAAACTGGTATGGCAAAGTTTGTAAATTAAACATCTGTGACGTGGAGATTCGTGATATGTGCTATTGTTAACTTCGTACTTTATTTATGTCAACATATATTCGAGTTACGCTCATGTTCTTGTACAAGCATAATTATATAGGTTTTGAAAATAAAAATAAATAACTTTTTTTGTCTTTTATTTCATATACGAGATAGTATTTATCAACAGACCTGAAACATGAACAAACAATATTCATTCCGCCGGCCGACTGTCCTTCGATAATTCGACATGCCGATAATTCGAACATTGACATGTGTTAAATTATATTTATAAATTAAATCTTCGTTTGCAAATTGTACAAATAGTTGATTTTTTTCTATTTACAAATAAACAAAACTAGAGGAGTACAAACAGATCGGATTACACTAAGTTGGACAATTGAAGTTATTAGTAACGAGTTGGAAAACACAAACTAAACTGATATAAGCCATCAGAAATTGTATTCAGTACAGTACAATGATCAAAAACGAGATGCAAAGTATTGTTAGTATTGATATCAACAATACAATACTATTTTAAAATCAAATTTACAGCCATCAATCTATAAATTCGAACAAAAACATTAAATAAAGAACCGTCTTGAATGGTGTTCCTGAGTTCACAAGCGTTAATCCTAATTAATTTCTATTTTTACCGACTTGATTTGTTCTAATAATATGTAACTTTTACTCGTGTTGTATTTTTACATGCACCAAATTATCACCTTGTACCGATTTATAATTAACCGTTATTTCTTCTGTTAGAACCATTATCTTCTCCTTATAATGATGTTAAGAATAAAATCAAAACGTTCGTAAGATTGAAGTTTTTTCAAATCCGCACTTAACTTCTGTCAGCAAAGCAACCAATGTCAGCGATGAGAATACGTATGTATGTGTGTCAAACACATAACGCCGGGCATTTGTCACACTAATCATTGAAACATATTGGATTCCGCAAATAAGATATAAGTTAACCGGCAACTATCGAATAAACATTTCCCCAATCTATATAATAGTAAAACAACAATAAGTGTATAATCTGAAATAAAATAAGAATTGGTTAGACAAATATCGAAATCAATGTAGCATTGAATTATGTTGTTATTTGTAATGTAAGAAGCAATAGTTTACAAAGGTTTTGAGTATTCACGCAATAAAACATTATAATCATTTCATTTCAAAAGTCCCTTAAAATGCGTGCACCAATGTGCCGGAAAATCCAACATGTTTCAGTTTTCCTATCGCATCACTTGCATCTGTTCCTTCTATGTTGTCTTCCTTCGACCCAGACGTTGTCTCCAGCTACCAATTGAACAACAGTGGTCACTCCTCCCATATCCCAGCCAATGTTGAAACCCGCCCAGGCGTACTCTACGGTTACGTCATTCACTTTCAGGTGAAGCGCACCCGCTTTGTTGTTGTTGCCCACTTTCATGGAGAACAGATATGTTCCGTTGCAAGGAGCCGTGAACACACCTTTGTTTGGATGATATGCGTTTCCAATATTCAGCTCTACGTTATCGTAGATGATTGTTTGTCCTGATTGAACTCTGCCAAGATCTTTGGTCAGTGTAACTCGAAATGCATCGTGCCGACATCCAACATTTGCTTTTGTACCTAGAAAAAGATTAATAAAGTTTAATTTTCAAATATATTTTATGAATATATTTTTTCGTAGAACAAATTATGAAATTGATTTTGCCTCATAATGTTGTACATAAAACTTAAATTTAACTACGAAAACCAAAAATATCCAGACATATACTAAATGGAAATAAAATGCTTCAAAATGTCTAAAACCTAAAAGCTAAAATGATTTCGTTTGAACAACCTTGCTGTTACCCCTCATTTTTTGTTTATTGTTTGTAGTGTCATATCTTTGACACGAATCCTATTAAATACTTATTGTATTTGTATTGTATTCTCTTGTTGCCTCTATTTCAATGTTTTTCTGCCTTCAGCTTTTTACATGATTGAGTTTACAATATTTTTCACGGCATATCTCCTTATAGTTTGTACTAGCATTAATTTTCTTTAAAATATTAATAATGATTTTGATCGGTTGAAATATAAAACATCAAACCTGCAAGGGCTCGTTCTAAATCTGCTACTTGTTTCTTCAACGATGTTATAGTGACCTCCTGATTTGCCAATATTGAGAACGTGCTGTACGTTTGATCACAAACATGATGTTCAGGTTCATCGTTTGCTAGAACAAACAACAAGCATGCACCAGCCGATAAAATTTTAACACACCATATATTTAAAATTCGTCACTCTCCTCGGTAAAAGTAAAAAGTATTTGCTTTTAACGTAAATTTATTTGTCAAGACTGTATCTCTAAAGGTACTTATTCATATATCTTGACCTTAAGTTTTAAACGCTTTTTCATTTATAACGTAAGTTTTAATGTTAAATAAATGCACACAGCTGTACACATAAACTTTAAAAACAACAATTATAATGAAATAAAACTATCACAGCGGATTTATTTCTGAATACTCTCAGACTTTGACAACTTGCCATATTGTTGTGTCGGATATGCCATTGATCTTATTTTAGCATATTTTTTTCGTTTGACAGTGATGTGCATTTTTTATGTTATTTTTTATTTGTTTTTCGTAAACCTGATTAAGTTTGTTCCTTATTATGAGAACGCATTAAAAGAAAATATCAAGAAAATAATTATGAAAATAATTACGGCCTCTGTTTGAGACAAAAAATGTTATTTGAAAAGTCTTTTTAAATATTAATGTCTAAAATATAACGTTTTAAGCAAGGTTCGTGGGTTTATGCATAATAGCATTGTTTTATTTGTTTTTGATCAGTTTTACAAAAAAAAAACCTTTGCGGGTTCGCTCCCAGGTAGAGGCAATATTATCTGAAATTCACAGTAGCGCTATTTGTGCAGTTTGGTGGCCTAAAACGTCTCCCCGTACATATAGTCAGCACTGTTATCAGTAAAAATGTGTCATTTCATAAACGGGTATATATAAGTTGAATAGTTCTAAGTTTCTTAAATAATTCAATTGATTTTTCATTTCTGAGATTTGTAGGTTTTTCTCCTTTTGAAAAATACTTATAATATACTAACTGTGTGCATAAGCGTTACAAAATGTGAATCTTCCAATCAATAATAATTATTTTAATCATATTGCCTCAAAATTAACACATTGGTAACAAGTAATTATAAAGCGAACCTTTTTAAAAAGCAGAGAAAAAGCTCCTTTAAAAGATTTTGTTTTCTATTTTTTGTTTTTCCTGTTTGTGTTTATTGTTTATGTCGATTCACAAAATGTCTAAACTATCATTATAATCAAAACTCGTTGTCAAAACTAAGATGTAAATATGTACATTGTACGTTGTCGTCACGAAAGGATTGTAAATTTATGATCGACCGTATTTTTTCCCAACCAAAATAAAACCTGAGGGTAAGTTGCCTTGGAACGGTTAGTGCCAGTTTTTCTAATCAGGTTTTAAACAAGGTTCGGGAGTGTACCAGCCGATTGCCCCAGAGGTCTCATTAGCATAAACACGCACAGGTTGTGTGTGTGGAATAAATCCAATACTCGATAACACTGCATCTACAGGAACATATAAAACATATATTGCATAAGAAGCTTAGGGCATTGTCAGTCGAAATGGTTAGTTGTCCGAAGGCAAGACTGAGACAAGAGCCCCTGAAGTTAAAGACATCGGTAATTTTCGTTGACAGTCAATAGCTGAAGTATTGTAGTTGAGTCCCGACTGCTCAAAAAAATCTGTTGTCAGAAATTTAGTTATACTACTACAAGTTTCAATTTCAGTTTGATTTCATCTTGCAACCATAACATCAAACACAGTTCATTAGTAGTTACTGTATTACTAAATTTCTGACAACATAGCTTATTTTATTTTTTGTAAAAAATAACTAATTTAATTTTAATCATGTACTTAAACAACTAATTACGAAAGAAGGGATATTATCTTCTTGTTTGTAAAACAGAATTATTTTCCTGTTTATCTAATATTATCTTCCTATTTTAGCCTCGCTTATCACAAAACATATTGGCTTTTCACCGGCGAAGAAGTTGGAATTTTGTATGTTTAGATAAATAATTTCAAGCGTTTTGAGTTAGCAAACTAAACGGCATTTTTATACTCCCGGTTATTCTTTACTGTAAAAAAATCAATTATTCTGAAGTTTGAAAACAAAGTTTGAGCCTTTTTTTTGAAAACAAAGTTTGATCTTTTTGAAAAAAAAACATTTAGCTACTTGGCCTTTACAAAACAGTACGGTTAAATCATATAAATTACGCGAAAAATAACCATTTTACTTGCGTCGTATATAAGAGTTATGTTGTCCCGGCTAGCTCAGTTGGTTGTGTCTCAGGAATCGCAGGACTAGGCGCTGTCGCCATGACGGTGCGGGTTCGCTCCCAGCTACAGGCACTCTCATTTAAAATTTCAAGTAGCGCTTTTTGTGCAGAGTGGCGGCCGTAAAAAGTCTTTCCGTACATATAGTCAGTAATGTTATCAGTAAAATAACCCGTTACTGATGTCATGTAGTGATTGTTACGTATATCAGGGCTATCCGATCAACTTTTTGGGGGGGTTGTCCCAGCTAGTTCAGTTGGTTGCGTCGCAGGAGTTGCAGGGCCAGGCGCTGTCGCCGTGACGGTTCGGGTTCGCTCCCAGCTAGAGGCACTCTCATTTGAAATTCAAAGTAGCTTTATTTGTGCAGTGTGGCGGCCGTAAAAAAGTCTCCCCGTACATATAGTCAGTACTGTTTCAGTAAAATAACCCGTTACCGATGTAATGCTGTGATTATTACGTATATCAGGGCTATCCAATCAACCTTTTTTGTGGGGGAGGGGTTCTCCCGGTTAGCTTAGTTGGTTGCGTCGCAGGAATTGCAGGGATAGGCGCTGTCGCCGTGACGGTGCGGGTTCGCTCCCAGCTAAAGGCACTCTCATTTAATACGTACTACTCAAAGGTTGGCAATTATTGTTATTTCAATTCATAGAATTTGTAGCCAGAAAAAAATGCTTAAACGATTTATTATTTTTTCATCTAATGCAACATCTTTGCTAATTTGTTTAAGAATAAATCAACAGGTGTGATAATCACCAGTTTCTAATATCACCAACCTGATTTCAAAACAATTATGCCTGAGTGTGATACAAGCCATCATCAAATCTGAAATGCTTCATTTTGATTTTCAGCTTTGCATGCATGGGTGCCACTTAAATGTGACTCTTAAAATTGGAACAAAATGCTTTTCTCGTTCATATAAATAATATTTACGTTCCAGTACATGTACAAGATATTAAAACAATTCGCGGTAAAACTTGATGTTTATACCGAAATATTTCACTTTGTTGATTTTGAGAAAACACTATAAACGATCACTGTTATTGTGATTTGCAAATTTTGCGTAATATAGTTAGGTCATTTAGAGAATTGCTTTAAAATTGCAGGACTATTGCCGTGACGGTGCGGGTTCGCTCCCAGTTAGAAGAAATACCCTTTGAAATTCACAGTAGCGCTATTTGTAAAGTGTGGCGGCCGTTAAAAGTCTACCCGTACATATAGTCAGTAATGTTATCAGTATAATAGCCCGTTGCGTTGACGTGCAGTGATGATTTCGTATAACAGGGCTATCCGAGCAACCGTTTTTTTTTTTGGGGGGGGGGGGGGGGTGTCCCTGTTAGCTCACCTGGTTGCGTCGTAAGAATTGCAGAGCTAGGCGCTGTCGCCGTGACGGTGCGGGTTCGCTACCATGTAAAGACAATATCATTTTTAATAATGATGACGTTGTCTGTACTAACAACCTTTATCTTGACTTTGCCTTGGGCAAAATCATGTTTGCAGTGCCCATAAAACATATTCACGACAGCCATGATTGTTTGCTCTTATTTAACTCTGGAAAATATTAAACAGCCAAGCCATTCAGTTTAAAATTTATTTAATAAAAGGAATTTTTCATTAACAATGTATTTTACAACCTTCATGTTTATAAAAATACTTTTTGCGTCGAATAACAAAACTTATAATACATCTTACATTCTGGACATCAAACATAAACTGTAAATAATTAATTTAAGGGTTTATGACAAACAGCAGCCTGCTTAAACAATTAGTGTATGTTTGCGAACGTTTCTCGCTAATTTGGTTAATGGTCTTAAATGTAATGTTAACTAGAGTAAATATTTAATTGCGCTTGATCCGCGGCAAGGGGCCGTGGGCAGTAATGTGTATGTCCATCACTACCCATGAACATACTCTATAAAACTGAACTTGCAATATTCTCATATCTGTCGCTTTTATGCTTTCCTTAAAGGAAACATCCAGACTGCCCTAAAAGACTGTAACAAACAGCTTTATCCCAATGTGCACACTGTTCTTAGTTTATGTAGTGTTTTTCCTGTGACATCTTGTGAATGTGAAAGAAGCATAAGTACACTTGGATTGGTTAAGACCAAGTTAAGATCTGCAATGGGACAAGACAGGCTGTCTTCATTATGCCTGATAAGCATCCACAGGGGTATGAGTATAGACATTAACAGTGTTGTCAAGGACTTTGCTCGCCTTCATCCCAGGAGGATGGCATTGCCAGACATTCTGAATTGTGATTGAGTAGTGCTCGAAGTTGATGTGTCAAAACTTCTAGTTTTAAAATTCAAGTGCCTTAAAATTTTAACAGTTCTCTTTCCAAAATAAATTTACTGATACAGAAATTTATATTGTCTTGCTATTTACTGAATAAGTGCTAGAGTTTTGATAATGACAGATTTGTGCTTTAAATATTGATTTTGATATTGACCTAACTAGTGCTTGAAGAGCTAGTTTTGATATTTAGTTGATTTGCAGAATAAGTGCTTGAATTTTTTGTTTGATATTGAGATGACTGGCAGAATAAGTGCTTGAAATGTTTGTTTGATATTGATATGATTGGCAGAATAAGTGCTTGAAATGTTTGTTTTGATATTGAGATGATTGGCAGAATAAGTGTTTAAAATGTGTGTTTGATATTGACAGCATATGTGTTTTTAATGTTGGTTTTAATAAGGGCAGAACAAGTTCATGTAAAATATGTTTAAGAGTGGATGTATGTTCCTTCATAACTGCCTGCTTTAAACTATTATTAGTTCCTGATAGATGTTTGTACATTTATTACTAAGTCATTTTTCATATAAAAAATGTTGAAAATTGTTGGTGCTCTCTATGACATTAAAATCATTAAGCAACCTTCTGTTGTCTTTGTATATTATGAGAGCTGTTAATTTATTGCACACTGAATAAGTACAGATATAGTTCAGGTATACTTAAAATTGCACCATTTTAGCACACCGCAGAAAAAAAATCGAATGCGGGAGGGGATACCCCTCCCGCACCCACCCCGTCATCAGCCCCCCCCCCCCCCCAGCATGTACCGGTCTGGATCCGGGCCTGTCCTTTTCATCTATTTAAAATTATCCTTTATTGTCTATTTTTAAAGATGAAGGGTGCGTTTTATCAACGTTCGTACGAACGTTTTATGCGTACGATTATCGTACGACGTTCGTACGTAATCCTGAGCGTTTTATCAATAATTTCGTACGAACAAAGGTGCTACGAATTCGTAAGTTTGAACGCAAAAGCTACGAATGGTCCAACCCTGTCGTACGAATAAAAAACATGGCCGCCGAGTTCTGGACAAAAAAAATAGGATTTTTCGCCTTTGATTGCATTGAACTGCCGAACTGAGCGATGCAGAGTTTCAGTCTAGTTATAGACTTGACAGAGATTGGAATATATCCACATTGTAGATTAAAATGGTGACAAAATAGCGAGAAAATATCTGAGGAGTCAACCGATTCCACCAGGTTACAACTGATTTATACCTTTTACACCTATGAAATTATCAGTAGGCGTGTGGAAATTCACTGGACCGATAAATGTCAAGTTCTATTTTAAGAAACGGTGTTTACTGAAAACAAACAGACCGACTTTCATCAGTACAGTTTTCTCAGAAGAAGGACGTGTTTTTCTGTTTAAATTTTTGATATTCTTTGACTTTTTAAATGAAATTATGTGGTTATTAACAAAATATATTGACTAATTGCGATTAGTCCCTACAGTGTATACCTTCGAGCAATGATTTTAGTAAATTCATGGACTGAATATTTTCCCCACCCACTTCAAGTGGCACTTGTCCTTGCAATTGTTCAGTATAATGTAGACAGTTTTTGTACTTGTTGTTGGACCAGTTAACTTCTAGTATTGTTGAGAAGTGTAATTTATTGCTTGTCAATAATAGACTATTGTGTTATTCATTGTTTAAAGAAACAGTGAAATATGCATAGGCCCATATCAGGAATGGCCACATCCAGCAAACACAGACTCCCCTCTTGGCCAAAAAGTGAATGAGAGCATGGTAGTACAATAATCAGCTTTCAAATAGATGCCCAAACAATAGTGAAATTGAGAACCCGAAGGGCTACCACCTTGGAACAGCAAGTGGCAAAACAATGCCACTGTGTGTTTAAACCAGATTCTAGGTTGCACCAACCTCACACTTGCACCAACCAGCCAACAGGTTCTCATATGAACAAAAAAGTACAAGTTGTCTTGGTGAAATAACTCCAACCCTACCGGCGTTCGGAAAAATTTAAAGCGGAAATAACATTTTGTTGTAACAAAACCCAGATGACAATAGAAATTATGACAACATCGTGCTGGTCATTATGCTTTTGATAGTGCATAAGCCCAGTCCAGATTGTAAAAATAGAAAATAGTTTTAGTGCCCTTATCAGGCAGCCAAGTTAGATCAATTTGTAGAGTGTCCAGAAGGACCAGCACACTGGCCACTAATGATGTAGGGGGGGGGAATTTTGAAGCCTCAACCAGGATTCAAACCAATTTTAATTATTCTAGAGAAAGATAATACAAATCTCTAAACAGTTTTAATAAATTACCATTTGATTGTACATAGGACTGATAATGTTTTATTTGATTGTACATAGGACTGATAATGTTTTATTTTTCCATCTTAGGTTGATTGATGTAGTTTCCAAATAGCCGGGATCTCCACTTGACTCTGCAATGATTAATAGCTGTGACTTCAAGGTAAATTAGTTGAAATAGCCATAGAATCTACATATAATTGTTAAAACACACCAGCAAGTTATCCCAAACAATGAACAAATGACTTGACGGACTACATCTGGCATTTTGCAACATCTTGGTGATGATGATCATTAAATTTTGTTAATTTTATGTATTATGAACATGTAGCTTTAAGAAATATCCTTCTAGTGTTTCTTTGTAATAATGTCAAAAGTTGCATTTCATAATGACTTAAATTAATTTTTGGTAAGGTCAACTTATTTCTTGTAAAAATTGGGAAGGGCCATCTGATAATCACTATTAAAGTATATTTTATTAAGGTCATATAAGTTTGTAAACCTCAACACATTGGTAATAAATATATTTTTCAGGACTTCTTAGAAGAATCTTGTTGGTCTCCTTTCTGCTGATTGCCATTCAAGTCAGACAAGTGTAACAGAGTAGTCAGGGCCTGCAAGCCTCTGCATAATTTATAATGTGATAAGGGTATCCCCATTCCAGAGGGAAACAGCACAGATGAAGTTTTGGATGATTACAGCCAGAGGGAGGGAATGCCATGATTGACAGAAATAGAATTGTTATTCTGTTTTAGGCAAGTTTTGATGAGTATCTTTCTGTAGAAGTTACAGGAACAACAATGAATTTTTGGAAGTGAAAAGAAACTTTTTGTGTTGTTTTAATATGTTTTTGGACTGAAAACAATACTGTGATTGAAGAAGAACTTACCAAATGAGAGATTGTCTTGTGTTAAAATTGCATTACCAGAAAAAGAAGATGCAAGTGTAGAATAGATTTTAATTGATTTAAAAATAGTATATATTGATATATTGTATACAGCCATAATTATTATATACTTCATAACATGTTAATAACATGTCATATTATAATAAGGTGGTTGGCCTTAGATATTCATGAGATGTTGGTTCAGTGAAATAAGTGAAAATGAATGACGTTTAAGTTATTTTATACCACAATTAATCCTGACTTACAGTTTATATCTCATTGGTGAAAAGTATAGATTTGGATCAGCCTGCACATCTTTATAGTCAGACCAATATATGCACTGGTCACATCTTAGAAATAATGTAATGAATCAAAAAGCAAACAGTGTATGTTCTGATTAGACTACATTAATGTGCAGGCTAATCTAGATCTACAAACTTTGCCCCTGTGATAAAAGGCATATCCAGGTAGTAAAGGGTTTATAGTATTAATGTGGCAGTAAAAATCATATTTGTATAAAATAAAATGTACAGAGTTACCTGCCTTAGCAGCCACCTGTAAATAACTACCACCTGTCTTAAACAGCCAGTTTGAATATGTCCTAAACTGACATTTTGTTCTACTTTCTACCTGTCTTTAACAATCACCTCTGTTAAGCAGTCGCTTATTGTCACTCCCTTGGGTGGCTGCGTAATACAGGTTTGACTGTATGGGTAAATCTGACATTATCCATATGTTATGAAGTGGGCTGGTTTTTTAAGGTTTTGACATAAAATAGCTCATTAATTTCTAGGATACAAATTCTGAACCAGGAGTGTTATTAATAGTGATATTTTGTGTTTACATAATTATTATCATTATTATCATAGTTGCACATGTTGCTAAAATTACCATTAAATGTTTACTCCATGGGATATGGTTGTTATCCAAGGGCAAACAGTGTAGATCCTGATCAGACAGTACAGATGTGCCAGCTGATAGGATCTACACAGTTTGCCTTAGCGATAAAACAATAAATGAAGTAAAGGGATAAAGTTATACTTTAGATAACACAAATGATTTTCATACCCAGATGAATGCAACACAGTATTGATCAGAATCAATGTTATTTGTATAAATTAAATGGAACTATAGTTTTAATATAAGCCTGCCAAATTCAAAGTTAACTAAAACATTGTTTTTAAAAATTTGAATATGATTACATTTTAAAATGACATGAAATCTGTTTAAGGTTTGATTGGTCAGAAAAATCCTAACAAATCAAACAGTGAACAGTAAAGATTCTGATCAGACATCACTTTACACAGAGTGATATGTGTGGGGATAAATTATGTTTACTTATCAAAACATTATTTAAATGTCAACTAGAATTATCACTGAAAGTGATTAAATACCCCCACATGTATGCTTGATAATTGAACTGGGAATGCTTCGAATCAATGGCATAATGTGCCCCACTTTCAATCCAAAGTGTCGTCTTCACAGTAGCCACATATTCAGCAAGTTTCATCACAATATCTCATTCCTTCTAAATTTATTGAGCAGAAATGGTTTAAATATGTTAGTAACAGTGGCCTTTATGTAACTTTTATCTAAGAACTGTGTGCCAAACATTGTTTATATGAAAACATCCAGAAACCATTTTTTCTATTTTTAGTAACAGTGACCTTGACCCCATCAGGCCCAATTTCAATACCAAGTTTCGTCTTCACAGACACTACCTATATAGCAATTTTCATCACAATATCTCATTCTGAACCAAAGTTATTGAGCATACAGTTTATTTTCTATTTTTAGTAACAGTGACCTTGACCCCACAGGCCTTGAATCCCAAAAGTCATCTTCACAAAAACCATCAATACACCAAATTTCATTTAAGAATCTCATTCCAAGCTATAGTTACTGAGTGGAAACGAAGTTTTGAAGTTTAAATAACAGTGACCTTGACCTTGAACCCACAGGCCCCAAAGTCAAACCTAATCTTTATCTTGTTATGTTACATCTGTGTCCCAAAAAATAATTAAATCTATGAAGTATTTCATGAGTTATAGTCCAGAAACAATTTTTCTTTTTTAAGTTACAGTGACCTTGACACTGACCCCTCAGGCCCCAAAGTCGAACTCGACCTGTATCTTCTGATATTACATATATGTACCAAAAAAGGATTTAATCTGTGAAGTTTTTCATGAGTTATTATCTGGAAACCCTTTTTCTATTTTTAGTAATACTGACCTTGACATTGACCCCACCAGCCCCAAAGTCGAACTTGACCTGTATCTTGTGATGTTACATCTATTTACCAAACAAGGATTAAATCTGTGAAGTGTTTCATGAGTTATCATCCGGAAACCATTTTTCTATTTTTAGTAACAGTGACCTTGACACTGATCCCACCAGCCCCAAAATCGAACTTGACCTGTATCTTATGACGATATACCTGTGTACCAAAAATTATTTAATTCTGTCAAGCCTTTCATGAGTTATCATCTGGAAACGAAGAATCCGACCGACAGACCGACAGACCGACCGACCGACCGACCGACAAGCTCACTCCTATATACCCCCTCAAACTTTGTTTGTGGGGGTATAAAAAATTGAAATGAAACAAATACTGTAACAGTTTAAGTTTTTTTGCAAAGTGTGGCCATTGCAGAATTTATCACAGTTGAATGCAAAAGATGCAAGCATTTGGTGCACAATGCATCAGGTACAGTGAAACCATCACAATTATTGCAAATCCAGAAAATTAATGTTCTTATTTGGCCACCTTAAAAGAGTAAAGTAATTACAGGTGATGATGAGTTGGTTATATGTCATACAATTTTTGTTGTAAGTGTAATTATTTATATATGTTAATATTGTTATTTGTTACATATTGTTTTTTAGCTTGTTAACTTATTGTCACAATAACAAATATATTATATTTCTTAATTATGTGTTATTTTGATTTTTACATATTCAGAATAAATTTAATTAAAAGTAAAATAAGAAAATATGTTCTTGTTAGTGATTGGATATTTACAAAAAAAGTCAGATGAAAAGAAGTTACAAGTACCTGATATCGGAACAAAATGTGCAGTCTGATATAGCAACAAAACAAGCTGTCAGATATTGCAACAAAATTAGCTGTCATAGGGTTTGAAACAATGTTGATTAGTGGATTTATTGCAGAAGTGTTGACTTCTTGTGTATGTTTAACGTTCCTCAGCTGTAGATTTCCCTGCTTGCTGAATTCATATACATGGAATTTAAATACCGAGTTAAGAAACCATACCAGCAAACCGCTCCACCTCCGTCCAAAAATAAAGATTGTGAATCAGGTGAAAATAAACGATTATTTCAAGCTTTGGAACCGATTGTACGTACACCAATGGTAAGCAATTGGTTTAACCGTCGACTTTTGATTATGCATTTTATCCAAAAGAAAAACAGATCCAGTTTCGCGGCGCATTCATAAAGTCGAATCTACACAGTTTGCTGCTTAGTCAATATGAGGCTTCACTTCACTTCAGCGATGAAGTGTATTCCCCAGTTGGTATTCTCAAACTACATAATACAGTGTAGTCCAGTTTCCACTCACACACTAAAAAAATGCCAAACCATTTAGAACTATATATTTGAATGGATTTTTACGTTTTCTGAAATTTATCTTAGTTGACCTGTCTTCTATTTAAAATATATGCAGTTACATGTATAGGGTAGTTGAGACTTTAGTTTATTATCGGTTTCATAATTAATAGAAATTGCTTATAATGTTAGAAAATTAAATCTTATCTATCCTGTAGCTGCATATAATTTGTAAAAAAAACAACATATCAACAGAAGATAAAAAGGTTTCATAAAACCACGGGGGTAGGGTTGATGGAGTGGGGGGGGGGGGGGGGTGCGCACAACCTTTACCGCTGGTTAGGCGAGAAAAAATGTTATGCAAAGTTCTGCTGATGGTACTGTGAACGTTTATTTTGATTAGGAAATGTAGGTGGTCAGCTTTGACTCATTTAAATTAAAATTCCAAGCATATCTTCGGAAAACGGGGAACATCGTTGAGTTATGACGATTATTCTGACTCTGAAGTGAGTGCAGTTCAACGATAGGCGATGAGTTAATGCAGTTTTTAGTTGAATTACGGTATTGCTGCGGCAACCAAGTATATGCTCCAGCGATAACTGTTGTTCGCAATGCCCCCCCCCCCCCCCCCCCCGTGAAAACGTAAAACAGTCCCAGTTACATATCCAGAAGTAGTACCATAATAAAGCTAGGTGTATAGTTAAATCATTTTTGTCATCGCTCAACAAAGGCAATTATTCCGTTTGAAGAAATCAACTATACTCAGGTTGACCATTGAATAGCGACGACGGTTTTATTTACCCGAGCCTTTTTGTATATATTTCAACTAAAAGTTTCCCATTTTGCCAGGTGAAGATTAAAGTTACCAATAGTACTTGTAGATTGATGCATAAAATCAGATTTACATACATTGTGTATCATATCATATTAATATAAATTGTAGAAATTCACAATTTCAACACGAACTTTCGTACTTAAATCTCGAAAAATAAGTTTGTTATCCCTTCTGCCACTACGCGAATCAATAGATACATGCAGAATACATTTGCATTTAAAGTCAACACACATTTCTTAATACGTTTAAATAAAAAAAAGCGAAAATGAATATGCAGAAATGTATCGTGTCTACTCCTAGGTCTGCCGGATGACGCCGTTGCGGTCTTTTAGTGTTTACAAGTCCAATAGAAAACAACCTAGCGCCAAAATGATTTTTCACATTCTGCTAAGTGAAGAACTTAGCAAAATTTCTGCATATATGATTAAATTACAACCACTGACTTGTCTATCAAGCTCTCATTGAGGAATGTAAGCACTAGAGAGATAGACTTTCAATAGAGCTAAGCATTCGGCTTAATACTCTGATTGATCTGTGGTTGACAGATTGGAAACAACTGCCGAGCCGGTCTACATGTTATAAACCTACTTCTCAATAAACTCTCCCAAAACTCGTGATTAGTTTTACTCGGCTCCTTCCCCAATCTCATCCGAACTTCACTTTGTTTTCGTTGATGGTAACTTCATTGATAATGTTTGTAAACACGAAGGTAAATGGCAAGCGGCGCCAATTTTGTCAATAATGTCTGTGACATGGATTAATGGCCCGAGGGTAGGGTCATTCCGCTTGTCCAATTATTTAGCTATTTATTATAGTTATAAATAATAATCGTTGCAGCATAAATTTGATGTCCAATCTGCACACGCTTAAATGTGTTTTAGCAAGCATTTCCATTAATTAAATTAAATACGTCATGATGCTATTTACTACGTCATTTTAGGAATATGTGACGTAATTAAACGAATGTTTCAAACGTTGTTTATTTTGTTTTAAATGAAGACTGTATTTAATCGTTAGAAAATGATAGGAAACTGATACAGGAAATTGCTTATTTTTTGAATGCTCGGAGTGTTTATTGTGGTATGAGTCTGTAAATGCCGGATTGCAGAGTTTTTCATTCTTATACCGCTGCTCGAGCTTCGTATATCTACATCAAGGAGACAAGGCAACTATGGAGAAAATGAATGGAAAATAATACAGGAAATAAATCGCATTTAATCAGGACTTAACTGGTATGTACAATTCAATCTTATATTATGAAATGTGACGAAACCGAGAATAACGATTGAATAAAATGCAGGGCCCTGCAATTGCATATTGACGTTCGATAATAACTTGTAACATTGAACAACATTTCCGGTCATTACTAAAAGTGTCACACATATAAAACTTGTTTTATAGTTATTAAACATGTGTTAAAATTGTATAAAGTTTCTTTAAAACACGACACTGGGCACGAACCGCAGAGAGATACGCGATAGTGCGTACGAAAACGTACGAATACTTGTTCGTACGAGCGCGTTGATAAAACGGTCGTAAGAATGTTCGTACGACATTCGTACGCCAACGATCGTACGATACGAACGGATTTTCGTACGAATGTTGATAAAACGCACCCGAAATGTTTGCATTCTTATTCTTACCTACTTGTTCATGACTCTTTAGAGAAAAGTTACGTCAGAGCTCTTATAATTAATGCCATTTGAACCCGTTAAACAAGAATCATATACCTGTGTAAATATTGGGTTGCTCTTAGCAGGGAGCAAGAGAGTAATTTGCATTTTCATTACTGCCCATGAAGAGGAAAATCAATCTGAGCCTACAATTTTGCTTAATTGTCGCGTTCGTTGTTAAAGTTCCTGTTTATCTGTTGAATCGATGGGGGAATTTTCACAACTCTGATTTGAAATTCTTACTTATTGAGATATCGTTATTTGACCTGGAACAAAAGACCATTTTGCTGTATTGCAATACAAAATAGACTTTGATGGCTGACCGGAGAATGAATATAATTCCTGTATGTATCTTATCAATAACGGCAAACCAAAATATGTAAAACTGACGTGCTTTATGATATGTTGAGTCGTTAAATAGTGTCGGAATAAGGAATGTAAATGTCATCAAGTAAAAAATGTTGAGCTACTCGTTCTTTCCAACATTTAAATTCCTATGTCAAACGTCCGATTGCAACATATAACATTAGATATTCATTTAGTTCTGAGATGCCATTAAATTGGGCGCGTCGCGGGATCTTCGGGCAGTTGACGTTAATCTTTAAAATGGCGTCGTAAAGTTGACAAGATGGCATAAATTATTATGCATTTCGCGGTAAAAATATCATTTTATTGTCAAAATATGTAACAAAATCACCAGGCCACGTCTTGAGGTTTCTTAATAATCCACAATAAGATATTATGAATTATTAAGCAGCTTATAACATCAGTAATGTAGTGCTTTGCAGTACCTGTATGTGGTTCGATAATTTGAGTCTCGTCACTGGACAATGTTTCTTCTGTGAAAATGTTGACTTCTCTTAATTAGTTATTACTACTTTAGAAATATGAAATCTAATCTAGATATATATTATTGTGCTGTAAAAATGAGCCAATCTCTTACTTAACGACAAAATGTACTTTGGGACTTTTGTTGCACGCAGGTGTTGAAAATGGAAGTCACTAGTTCTTCATTAAGCAAAGATTGATTAACATGATATAAACGGACATAATTCATATAAAAATCATACTTCTGATGAAAACATGGGTAGAGTCAATGCACTAAAAATAAAACAATATGATAAAGGTCATTTATAGAGACCGGTTAAAATTAAACTCGATATTTTTTGTTACAAAGCATTATATTACGTGTTAAAATACCAAATGCAAAACGAGTGATACCGTGATATCAATTTAGGGGTTATCTGCCTTCAATCGGTATGGTGTTGGGCGTTATGTGGCTAGATGCTGTCTCCGTGCGAGTTCGATACCCAGCGTAGACTTAACATTATTCACATTTCGCAGTAGCACTGTTGGTGCAGAAGAAAGTCTCTCCGTACAATCAGTTAGCACTGTTCTCAGTATATAATCAATTAACCGATGAACCAAGCGCTAGTAAGAAGAGCTCTCCGAAATAAAATTGGCACATTGCGAAAATAAGACGAGTACTGAGCCAAGGAGGAATGTCTTTAAAGGAACTTGGTTATCTTCAAAAATGTTGCAATATGCATATCAGGAATTGCCACATTCTGAAATAAACAGCCTCCCCAAACAGTCAAGAAGAAAAGAGAGGGAGAGGGTATGGTTAATAAAAAGACTACGTTCAATCAAGACACCACAAACAATTAACAAAAATGATAACCCGAGGGGTTACCGCCTTGGCACGGTCAGTGGCAAATCGAATTGCCACTGGTGGTTTAAAGCACTGGCAGGTTCTAGGGATCACCAACCTCACACTTGCTCCAAAAGGGTAAAAATTTATCTAGATCTACTCATTATTTTTTGTGGAAAATAAAGGTCCAAAACGCCATGTAGGTTCAACACAGTTTTCTTAATTGTCGTATAATGGTGGCATGCAAAACGTGTTCCCTTATTATGCAATTCTTGTTAAGTTTCGAGATTGAAGCTATACATGTAACCGACATATGGCATCCGCCGGAGATTAAGATATTGGTAATATTCCTTTTTTGAAAATAATACAAAAATACAATTACGGCCGAATGCGTAAAATCTGACTTTAATATGTTTATATGTCTAACGGAGCCGGGTGGATTTTGAAAACTAATGTGTTTTGTCGTAGTCGTGCTGCTTCTGAAGATATGCATTTATGTTGGATTCAAAGTAGACATGAACATACCGGTAAATTTTCAAGGACAAAAGTCATAGTAATACATATACCAGTATTCCGGTGAAGGGATTTCTTGATTATTTTCTATTATTTGAACATAAACCTTTTAAGGAGCTTTTTCTATATTTATTTTAGTGTTAATGGGACTTTTTAAACACAAAACAACTCCAGTAATTTTTTAACAATGCCATCTAATCCTATGACATGGTTGTATGTACACTGACGAAATTGTTATAATTTTTGAGTAACTCGTTATCAAAACAGTTTTTTTAGCAACAATATTCTGTTTGTGAATGTTTAATTGTAAAAATGAAGCAAAGAAAATTATTTTAATGATTATACGGATTTGCAATTACAATGTACAACACTTCTACGTAACAATGTGAAATATCGATTCAATTCTTGAACGATTTCAAATGCAAATTTTATAAACATCGTTGTTTCTTGGTTTCGAATGTTATGCGAAAAACAAAATAATCTGATAATTACATATTGCAGGTTTTGATGGATGGTGGAATATAATTTCTAACATAGGTTTATAACAGCACATCTCCGACAATTTTACCAACAATATTTTACATATACAAATAATAGTTTTTGATAAGGTCTTGTATTTTCTTGCTAAAATGCATGTAACAGAGTGCCTGCAAAACTAACATGATTCCTGAGTCCGACGCCATCATTACTGCTCGCTCCTTCTACAACGCCTCTTCCTTCAACCCAGACGTCATCTCCCGCTACTAAATGAACAACAGTGGCCACTCCGCCCATATCCCAGTTAGCATTATGGCCTGCCCATGCATACTCGGCTGTTACATCGTTCACCTTCAAGTGAACTACGCCGGCTTTATTGCTGTTGCCAATTTTCATGGAGAAGAGATATGTTCCGTTGCAAGGAGCCGTGAAAACACCATGGTGTTGATGATATGCGTTTCCAATGTTTAGTTCCACTTTGTCGTAAATTATTGTCTGGCCTAAAGGAACTGTACCAAGGCTTTTGGTAAGCGTTGCACGAAATGCCACGTGTCGACATTCAGCATTAGCCTTGACTCCTGCAAATAATTGTTAGTGGAGTTTTAATGTGATATTCGGAAGTACTGCATATACGTTTCATGTTAAAAATTTTAAGAAACAACAAAAACAATAATCAATGTCAGCGACGCTTTATTTTTTCGGCTTTCTTATCCAGAAAAAAGTTGACACTCAGACCCTGCACCTATAGAAGGACTAAGTGAAACATAGGAAAGCATAATAAAACATTATTGATCAAGTCTACAAAGTAGAAAATCAGACTTCTTATTTAGATCATGACCGTTAGAAAAGTCAGTAATAAATGTCAAGTACATGTAATAATTGTCCTTCTGATACCTTAAGTGGATAGTTTGCGCCCGAAAACTCTTAATCATGTGTAGAAAATCTGCATTGTTGGTAATTTTTAGTGTTAACGAGCAAACATTTTAACCGTTTACAGCGTAGTGAATTAGAAGGTAGTTTGTTCCAGAGTTACTGATACATGTACTTGTAATTTTCGGTTTATAATGAAAACAACAAACCTGCAAGCGCACTTTCTAACTCCGCTACCCTTTTCTCTAACAATGTAATCATAGCCTCCTGATTTGCCAACTTTTGAAACATGGTATAAGTTTGATCGCAAATACGATGTTCTGGCTCTTCTTGGGCCAGAACACTCAACATTCCTAAGCAAACTGAAATTATTTTAACCCACCACATGTTTAATACTATCCACATTACTCTAGTAAGTGAAATAAAACACAGTTGCATGGCGCTTAAACAAGTACTTGAGCTTAATGGGTTTGTATTTACTGCATTTCTAAAGGTACTGGAACATTGACCATTTAGCTTACAACCACGCTGACTAGAATAAAATAGTTATAACTTATAAAAATGAAAAGGGAACTTTGAAAGCCATCGACAAATATGAAAATATTGCAGGGTCGGTTTGATTGAGCCTGTTCATAGGCAGTAATGGAAATGCATATTACCTCCCACGCCGCCTACACCCGTCTTGAGCGCAATTTAATATTTACACCAAGAAACAGTACACAGTCGATCCATCCCAAACGATGGCATGCATATGACGGTGAACATGAAACCTTCAATGTGTTTTTTTTCCAGATAAATTACATTCCATGTTCAGCGGCGTATGGTCCCCAGACAAAAGAATTGGTTTTCCCTAAACGAGAAAACAATCGGCGGAACTTAACAAAAATGGAATTTTGACGGGAGATCCGATATTAAAAATCCTTCATATCATTGACAACGCCAAATTCAGGATGTTTATCCTTGGGGTGATTTAACAATATCCAAAATCTCTTTTTTGAAACTGATCATTTTATTAACCCTTTTCTCCCCCTCTCTCTTCTTCTTGACTGTGTGGAGAGGCTGTTTTTTTCTGAATGTGGCGATCCCTGATATGCATATTTCACCTTTTTATCTCCGAGTTGTTACGTGATGATTTGAAATTCGTAAGTTGTCGCCATTAAATTGTCTGTGGTTTGAACTGTCTTTTTTACTTTTAAATTAACAGTTTTATTGATATAAACGTTCGGTATGAACATCAGTTTTATAGAAAGCGTCATAAATTAAGAAATTCTGATTTATATAATTCAAATCTCGTTACATATCTTTAACTAACGAACCCTTGAAAAGAATGTACGTTCCATTAGTTCCATTGTATTGCTTGTGTTCTTGCTGTTTTAACCCCAGATGCTCTGGTCTGGTTAAGGTCATTAAGTACCTTAGTCTTTTTTGTTTTTGATTTGATTTACAATGCTATTGGATTATGCTTTTTTATTTGTGTACACATGTATGCAACATTGTCAAGTTGATGGGTACCTTAGATTTAAGGGTCGCAAAGATTGCAAATGGCGAAAATATGCTAAAATTTCAAAAAATGAATTTTGGGGGAAATACTTATTACCACCTAGATTTCAGTAAATAAATGTATTTAGCTATGGATGTAGTAAATGTTTGCAAGCTCAATTTAGTCTAATTTATGTTCTAATTACCAAGCACATACTAAAACAAAAGAAAAACCATTTGCATGAGAACTCTGAAATTCATGGACAATATACCAAAGCAACTAATACCTGAAATAAGTATATGCTGGTCTAGAATGTTTAGAGCCAATCCGTCAAAATAATGTTAGGGTTTTGAAGAAATTCAAGGAAGACTTACTTCCTTCTTTCACTTTCTACTTTCACTTTGAACCAGTAAGATTTCCTTAAATTTCTTGAAAACCCCACAGCCAAGAAGAAGAGAAAAAGATACAGCATGGTGTATTAAATGCCAAATTTTAAAACAGACACCACAAACACTCGTACAAGTGCCGCAAAACAAGAAGGACAGGTGAACATCTTGGTAGTAAAGGTAAATCTGGGTTTCTGAACTTATAAAATCTGATTTATATTGCAGGTTTTGTTGGATGTGGAATATTATGTGTAAAATATATTTGAGTAACATCGCATCGAGAATGCTGTTCAAAGGAGCACAGTAATAGTTTTTACGAGTTACGAAATGTCTTTCTAAAAGGCATGTAATAATGTGCCTGCGAAACCAACATGCTTATATTCTCCAACGCCATCACTTCCGTATACTCCTTCGACAATTCCTCTCCCTTCAACCCAGACGTCATCTCCAGAAACTAAATACACAACTGTGGCCACTCCTCCCATATCCCAGCCAACATTGAATCCTGCCCAAGCATATTCGGCCGTTACATCGTTGACCTTCAGATGAATAACGCAGGACTTATTGATGTTGCCAATTTTCATGGAGAAGAGATATGTCCCGTTGCAAGGAGCCGTGAAAACACCGTGGTACGGATGATATGCGTTCCCTATATTTAGTTCCACTTTATCGTAGATTATTGTTTGCCCTAGCGGAACTGTTCCCAGGCTTTTGGTAAGTGTTGCACGAAATGCCACGTGCCGACATTCAGCCTTTCCTTTGGCACCTGGAAATAATTATTCGGGGAATTTGTTTTTAATTTGATTGACGAAAAACCGCACCTACGTTTCATGATTTAAATTGCAAGAAATAAAAAAAAATTAAAAATCAATGTTCAGTGATACCGATTTGTATAAAGCTCTTGTACCCAAAAGCAAGTTTACACTAAGACTTTGCACCTATAAAATGACTAAGTAAAACATACGACAGCATAATGAAACATTATCAATCAATTTTGCAAAGAAGACAATCAGACAAATACCTTTTGTTTTGAAGCCGGAAGATCGTGAGCGTTAGAAAGGCAGTATTAAAGGTCAACTAATAATAGTCCTCTTAGTACCTTAAGTGGCTATAATGCGCACCGGAAACTCTTAATCAGAATGTGTTTGACTTATGTGTACATATTTAGAAAATCTTCCTTGTTCGTAGTTTTAGTGTTAACGAGCAAACATTTTAAACGTTTACAGCCTAGTGAATTAGAAGGCAGTTTGTTCCACAACTGATATTTGTACTTGTCATTTTCGGTTTTTAATGAAAACGACAAACCTGCAAGCGCACTTTCTAACTCCGCTACCCTTTTCTCTAACAATGTAATCATAGCCTCCTGATTTGCCAACTTTTGAAACATGGTGTAAGTTTGATCGCACATACGATGTTCTGGCTCTTCGTGGGCCAGAACAATCAGCATTCCTAAACAAACTGAAACTATTTTAAAGTTCCACATGTTTACTTCTTTTGTCTGTAATAAGTGAAATTCACATAGCTGCATGACGCTTAAACAAGTACTTGTGTGTAATGGAGTGTATTTAATGCATTTCTAGAGGTACTTGTCATGAATGTAACGTAACGTATTTATGGCGGGTAACGCAACGCCGCGCCGCTCCTTAGATCTAAGCTATTATAACGTTGACGTCACTTATATATTTAGTTATTGTTTTGATGTGACTTCACTTCAATAAAGGATACGAACCTGTACAAACGCTTTTCTTCCACTATACCTTCTCGACAGTACTGGAACATCGACCATTAAGCTTAATACATGCGAACTGAAATGATACAAGTAGACATTTTAGGAATGTGTTTAAATATTATCTAAATAAAAATGTTTTCGTTACATGTAATTTGTTTCTTGGAAAACTTTTATCAGTCTGTGTTGAATTATTTGTTTTACATTAATTCATTGAAATGTTTTATGTTTAAACTTTCTAAAATCTGTCATTTAGCAAAAAACTACAAAATACAATTTTTGCAGCGTTTTATTTGTTGAAACCCGAAGTCAAGAACGACGGCGTCTTGTATTCCGTCGATACGAATGTCTAATTGATTTGAAACAATGAGCCAAAATAATATAAGAAACTGCAATTACATTTATTCATTGATGCCTGTGAATGCAAAATTTGGAGGAATGTTATCATCAATATGTTTTTTATGTTTATTTTGGAAGTAAGCGGTTCAGAACTAATTGGTAAAAAAAAGAAAAAAAGGTATTTTGTTTGTAGTAAATTAAGAATTGGATTTGTTTCTTTAATTAAAAGGTAGGTTATTTACAAAAACTGTTATCTACGTAAGTAACTGGATCTTTAATAATTTCTTTCTATGTTTGTTTTGAAGCGTTATCTTTGAGTTTTGTTGCGTGTTGAAGTGAAATTTGTCAAATGTCTTTGTTAAAATGCCCTTTTTATTTCAACAGTTTTTATGTTAACATTTGGCATGAACAACATTTTAATTGAAAGCGTCATAAAGTTGTAAATTCTAATTTATATAATTCAAAACTTGCTACATATGTTTTCCCAACAAACATCAGAGAACGTACGACCTCGATTAGTATTGTATTTTTGTATTCTTGCCTCTGTTATTGCTGTTTTAACTCCAGATAAGGTCTCGTTAAGGTCATTAACAACCTTTATTTTGTTGTTGTTTTGATATTGGATTCTGCTGTTTTATATGCGTATGCATTTATATTGTAAAGTTGATGGGTAGCTTAAATTTATTCACTTGTACCTGTTTATTCATGTTAAAACCGTTAGGGACAAGTATTGGTTTGGTGCAATAAAAACTGGTTTATACAACTAAAAGCACAATGCTGTGCCACTGAACGTTCAAAGGCGTTAATGCTTGAGTCCACATATTCGTAAAATATGTGTGATGTTTGTTTTTGACCTTATGATGATAGTATAAACCCATGATTTTGGACAGTGTAGCTAAGCTGCAAGGGTGTGACTATTCCTGATATGGATATTTCATATTTTTGTATTGTATTCGATTTTCATAAATCAAATATTAAATTGAAGGAAATTAAAATGTTAAACAGTTTTTAAAAATAATTTCATATGTTTTTTGCGACAAAATATTAAGTAATATTTCCTTGCAATTAAATACATCAATTAATTTATTTGATACTTTTATTATTATTAACTTGAAAATGTGATATCGTTTTTTTAAACGTAATTTATTGTTGTAAATCTTGACCTTTAAAAGATATTTAAGGTCAATATGCCTTTCCTTTTTTGACATCAAGTATTCTTTGTTTTCGATGGATAACACTTAATGTTTTGTTAGAGAATGTTGTAAGAGTGCGAAGTGGCTTCTCATTTTGTGAGTTTTCAGTTTACTTAAACTTTTAAAGCTATTAAATAATGATGCATTTATTATAAATGATAAATTTTGAATAATTGGAAACTCCTGGAAACTTGTGATCTTAATTTGAATCACCAGACCCGGAATATTAAAGTTTATAAGTACATTTTATAATTTTTATTATCAAAGATAATTAAGTTTTTTTAATATTTATTAATGTTTTTTACAAACATCACGTGCGGATGACAATCGACAAGAATGATAAACCTCGACATTTTTAATATTGTAAAGAGTATAAGGGTTTGCACAGAAAAAATCACATAAGACATAAAACACATAACAAATCCGTAAATATTTGGTTAGGTTTAGTTTAGAAATAGAAAAACTATGAAAATGAAAATAACGCATATTTGCGGTGATAGGGGTCGGGGCTTGATCAAAGCACCCGCATCCTACCCATATCTAGTAAAGAACTTAAAAATTAGTATGAGATGTGAAATAAGAAACTACAAAATGTTTCAAACATTCCCTCTTGTAACCTCCTTCCCCACCACGAAAACATTATTAAGCTTTCAGATCATACGACAAAACATGAAAAAGGCAAACAGAGTTATTTTACATTGGACAATACCATATTAAGCAATAAAGGAAACATGGCTAGAAGTGTAACACAAGCACTTGTATCTTACGTATTTTCATCAGTGTGTATACACTAAACAAATTATAATTATTTTCTAATTCACTGCGTTCAAACGAAAATAAATTATTTATCCCATATTCAAGTAATTCATAGGTAGGAAAAGAAATAAAACACTAAGTATAATAGGAATGGTCGTATTGCATTGCTATATACTATATTTCAACGACAACATTTCATTAATGTCTATTAGCCAATCTTTCCTGCATCCTCGTCTTGGTTCGTGTCAAGCCGCACAACCGGAATCCTCGAGCCTGCTGCAATGAATGTCTATTATCATCCAGAACCTACTTGAATAGAAAAATAAAATCATCTTATACATATGCAAAAGAAAAACAGCCAGTATTGTTTGCTAATAATCTGCGCCCAAAGTTAAAATCATGAAACAGAAAACGCCAAAATTTAACTAAACGTCTTTGTGTAGATTCCTGTCATCTTATTGAACTTTTTACATTCGATTTAACTCGCTTACATTAAGAACAATTAATGTCAGACAATCCAGCGCCAAGTGGCACTCACTTTCAAGCCAGTCGGCTAGGCTTCCACAAACAACAACTCCATTCCATCACAGCGCCAATCGGCACTACACCACCAATCGGCACTTCAATTTTACGCCACGTGGCGAGGTTCGTTCCCAGGAGGGGCAATATCTGATAATCAAACTAAACACTACCAATGCAGGGCCAAATGGCACTCACTTTCAAGCCAGTCAACTAGCCTTCACAAAACAATTCCATTCCAACACAGCGCCAATCGGCACTACAGCGCCAATCGGCACTTCAATTTGACGCCACGTGGCGAGGTTCGTTCCCAGGAGGGGCAATATATGATAATCAAACTAAACACTAGCAAAGCAGCGCCAAATGGCACTCACTTTCAAGCCAATCGGCTAGTCTTTCACAAAACAATTCCATTCCAACACAGAGCCAATCGGCACTACAGCGCCAATCGGCATTTCAATTTTACGCCACGTGGCGAGGTTCGCTCCCAGGAGGGGCAACATCATCTGATAATCAAACTGAACACAGCCAAATCTTCACCAAATGACATTCACTTTCAAGCCAATCGGCTAGTCTTCAAAAAACTATTCCATTAAAACACAGCGCCAATCGGCACTACAGCGCCAATCGGCACTTCAATTTCACGCCACATGGCGAGTTATCACTCAAATCGTTAAACTGATAATCGAGTTAAATACAACCAATTCCGCGCCAAGTGGCACTCACTTTCATGCCAATCGGCTAGTCTTCAAAACGCTATTCCATTCAAATACAGCGCCAATCGGCACTACTTCGCCATTCGGCATAACAATTTCCCATCACAGCCAAGCGGCTACACAGCGCCAAGTGACACCTCAATCTAATTCCAATCGGCTATTCTCTTAGCAAATCAAATTACAAAACAGCACCAAGCTACACTTCAATTTTAAGCCAATTGGCGGGTTTAAAGCAACTCCTTATTTAAGTTAATGCAATCAAACACTTCTAAGTCAAATTAACAGCGCCAAGTGGTTAAATTTGCTGTCCAAAAAACAATCATGCTTATCAATTCAATGTTAAGCGTTTTTCGATTATTTTTAAATGAAGTGGCTAATCTTTTCTCTAAATCGAATCGGATATAGCGTTCACATTTTGTCAGGTTATGGGAGATCAGTCCTTAAAAATCAAATATTTTGGCCATATTAATTAAAATGCTACATTCTCCGCTAAGAAGTTTTCTTCGTCCTTATCGTTTTAATCGTAGAAAATATATCCAATTCCACGTGTAATTCGTGTCAAATTATTCTTCCAATAACTACTGATCTTAATCAAGATAAAATTTAAATTATACAATTTCTAATTTTCACGGTAACTTAAAATCAAGACGCATTTAAGCCAATGCAATGAAGTATGCTGAAATGTTAGTCAAGTTGCTTTTCTTGTTTCGAACAAATGTCATTCTTAGCAAGTGACACTTAAATTTTAGACTAAGTGGCGATTTCGGAATTCGTTATGCACCATGAGAATCGCACCAAACACATCCACGCTAATACAGCGCCAAGTGGAAACGTAATATTGATGCAAATGAATATAATTAAACGCCAAGTGAGCATAAAATTTCATTCCAGTAGCGAGATTAAGGTCACATCAGCCTCTTATGAAAACAAAACACATCCGGTTCAATATAATGTTATGTTGAACTACAGATTTAGTAAAGTGATTGTTTTGTCTAAACAAACACAATAGGATATATCGCAAACTTTCACCAGGAGGCGATTGATCAGAATCGAAGCAAACATACCCAAACACAAAATAACAGAACGCATAATCTTTCAGCCAAGTGGCTTGTTCACATAAAATTGTAGAAAATGTTCTTAGTCCAATGCAGCTTTTGATATATACGTCAAAAATTACGAACCATTCTAATTGCGAAAAGAATCATTTGAAATTTATCTTCCATAACAACTTCTAAGTGACTTTTAATGCAAAATACCAAATCTTGATAACAATCGTAGAAACGAAATGAGACAAATAAGGTAATTAAAATGCTACCTATCAACTAAAAGTGTACAAAAGTGTTAACGGAGTTCTAACCGTCTTCGCAAATGGTGAAATCAAACACATAAAAAGAGGGTGGGTGGGACGGGAAATAATATTTAATATGTCTGTCCAATAGCAATGCGACGACTCGAATGAATTTTATCCAAGGTTTACACCGTATATAATGACACTGCACGAGAATTTCGTGAATCCTCACAACCAATAACCTTGAAGCATACATGAGATGAATTACATAGAAACGTGGATAAATACATTTATTTTCTAATTCACTGCGTTCAAACGAAAATAAATTATTTATCCTATATTCAAGTAATTCATAGGTAGGAAAAGAAATAAAAACACTAAGTACAATAGGAATGGTCGTATTGCATTGCTATATACTATCGAAAAACACAAAGAACGGGAAAATTCTATTCTTAGACCTTTATAAATTAGTATTACTCAGAATTAAGTAAAAGTTTGTAAAATTCATTATGAGCGCGAATGTTTTTGTTTTTTCTTTAGATTTTTATTACGTTATTTTTTGAACATCGTAATTTCTATCGATTATATCATAAAACCATATTAATACATGCACGTGCAAATCCAACTCGACAAAACCTTCAAGGAAACACACTTATCAATCTAACGTAGCGTAATACGCAACGAAAAGGTATTCTGAGCTAATATACTAAGGAACTTAGCGTACAAACTATATGTTTCTGGTATGAGTAAATAAAATTCATGCATACTGGAATATTTAAAAAATATAGTATTCCTTATTATTCAGCGCAACTGTGGCAATGTTATCGATTAATTTCCCGTAAATTCTTCAGATTGGTGTCATATTATATGTACAAATTATAATATTAAAACGTAAACAATCATAACTTCGGGACATGGCGATCTTCCCATTGTGCTAATGGGCTAAAGCTCGCACTCAAATCTACATCCCATCGTATATGAACCTTCTCGTAGAAAATTAAAAAATAACTGAAAATATACGAACCCATAAATGCCAGAATTTAATATACTTTCCACTTGCCTATCCAACCATCGTTTCAGAACAACTGACAATTTCTCTCTGATTCTTGGCTTACATTGACCAACTGCATTAATGCCGACGCATTTCCGAAAAATGCAAAACACTCTCGGGACGCTGACTAGATACGCCTTTATTCATCATCCAGCAGTCATCACGAGACTGTCAAATCTGAAAATATTATCCTATAGCATCTCAATATCTATCAAGAATGCTGCTTGCTCTGAATAGAAATGTTTCTTAAAACATTGCCATAACAGGTGAAATCAATCCAATTTCAAAATTAATCTCTTATCTGTGATACTGAACAGCATTTTTTCCTCCAGTGAGTTTATCAACAACAACAACATTGCCGTTGCATGCCAACGGAATAATAGTTGGAAAAAATTACTGAGATACATATTACCATTCCGAAGCCTATATTAAAATATGTTATTTAAAATGCACATGCATTTAATTGCTTTTAGACAAATCGTAAATTACTGATTTTAATTTCATGTCACATTTACCAACAATTCAAGATAAAAACTTGTAAATGTACATTCCCCTTATTCTATTCTTTGATTGCACTAGATATACATATAATAACAAAATGATTTACTTATCGAACACCACGTGCTCTTCCTCAAGTTTCTAAAATCTGAAAAAATTACAAAATGAATACTCATCAGTGACAAAATAATTTGTCAATGGTTCCGACTATCGCTGTTATTGCCGACTCCGAGCTCAAGTTGTATCCATGCCTAGGATTTTTGAAGAAAGTTGCCGAACGTGAACTCCATCAGAAAATTGAATTTTCCTTCTCACAGTCAAGTAATGACCTTCTCAAATACGTCCTTAACAATTTATGGATTAGAAATATTTAATATGTCTGTACAATAGCAATGCGACGACTCGAATGAATTTTATCCAAGGTTTACACCGTATATAATGACACTGCACGAGAATTTCGTGAATCCTCACAACCAATAACCTTGAAGCATACATGAGATGAATTACATAGAAACGTGGATAAATACATTTATTTGGTTCCCTAAAATTGGTTATAGAGTCACTCATTTAACAAAACGTGTTAGCTGGTGACGACACATTTACCCAAACTTCAACTAACTGTTTTCTGTGAGATAGATATGATTTGAGAATATGACATGCATTTCTGCGAGACTAAAGATTGCAGTTTCATCAACAGTATTTTGAAAACAAATGCTGCTGTTTATATTTTCCATATGTGAAGTGAACTGACTTTTCTTATTTGGCAGACCTAGTTATTTCATGCTTTTCCACAAAGATTTCGATTTGAAATTTCTGATTATCAATCAGCATTTTGCCTTGGTTTTCATATTTGTTCTGCTTGAAATAAAAATGCGTTATCCCGTTCCTTAAAACGTACATTTTAATACCTAAGATTCAATCGTATCCTGTCCTTTTTTAATGGAACAAGTTTGACAAAAGCGACCGTGGTGTTAAAAGTATAAACAAGCACAGTTTGAAACTGTTAGATGCAATATTAACATCATCAGAATTAGCAGAATGAAATACTGGTGCCCAGCCATGATCGATTTTTTTTGTTGAAAACTGTGTTTGCTTTATAACAACGACCTTTTTAATGAGTGTGAGTATTAAATAATTAGCGTCTGGAAATAAATCAAAATACGTTACTTATACAAAAGTCAATTATTCCACGTTTGCAACATCGTTAGATGTTTTTCGATCAAAAATTGGATTGTTAAGATTTTTCCTCAATTATCTGTAAATTTTGCACTCAGCTGGGGCTTAGCGGCGTGTTTCTGTTACTGCTTTTTCTTTGCACTTTGCTTGGGGCTAGGCGGCGTGTTTCTGTTACTGTCATTTGTTTGCACTCAGCTGGAGCTCGGCGGCGTGTTTCTATTACTGCCATTTCTGGGCACTCAGCTCGGGGCGTGTTTATGTTATTGCCACTTGTTTGCACTCAGCTCGCGGCTTGGCGGCGTATTTCTATTACTTCCATTACAAAATCACAATGCCTGTCATATTATATATTTGTCGTGTTCGGTCCATTAAAACTCCCCTTTTTATATCTTCCTACGGTGATTTAATGTTAGCATTCCGCTAGGTATCTCCTTGTCATATAATGAATAATGCTTAACAAAATAATTCTGTCTGATTTTGTTTAATTAGTGTTATTATCAATTACGCGTTTTTAAGCCCACTGAGTACGATATATTTATCTTAATTGAGTTGCTATCAGACCGAGGCTAGGCTGCTTGGACAGTAATATGCATGTAGATTATAGGCCATGGACAGGCTCAATGAAACCGAGCCTGCAGTATTTTAGGTTGTGTCACCTCTAAAACATCTCCCCGTACATATAGTCATTACTGTTATCAGTAAAATAAATCCATTGTCATGCTATCCGATCAACCTTTTTAAGGTTTGTCCCGGTTAGCTTAGTTGGTTGCGTCGCAGGAATTGCATGGCTAAGCGCTGTCGCCGTGACGGTGCAGGTTCGCTCCTAGCTAGAGACACTATCATTTGAGTGATTTTTCACAACTCTGTTTTCTCATCCATTGGACAATTGACACTGATTCAGCATTTTTCTACAAAATAGGCTTTAATGAGTGATCAGAGAATGTAATTGCTATAAGTTCAATAAGGGAAAACATGTTATTATATCTGACATCCTTTATGAAAGTGAGCCGGCCAAGTTTCTCGACAAAAGGTTTAATAGAATTTTAAGTTAATCAAGTACTCGAGTACTATGTTTAGCGACACTTTCTTTGCAATTTTTAAATTCTATTATCACCTGATACCTTATATAAATGTAATTTGGTATTTCTAACTGTTTTCTGAAATTCTTTAAACGTCCACATTCGCGAACTGTTGACCGGTCAATAGTTTCGACTGTTTCCCTCGCGTGCTGTGACGTCATAGAGGGTTCCCCCCTTTGAGCGAGCGGTTTGTTGAGCGAACTGTTGACCGGTCAATAGTTTTGACTTTTTCCCTCGCGTGCTCTAAAGTCATTGATCAGATAATAAAACAATTATTTCATATGTGATCTGGGAACAGTCAAACAGTTGTCCCTCAGTGTCGGGGATAGCGTTTTTAACTGTTGCCCTCGGCCTATGGCCTCGGGCAACAGTTTTACTGTTGTCCTCGGCCTATGGCCTCGGGCAACAGTTCAAAACGCTATCCCCTCCACCTCGGGCAAACAGATTAACTGTTCCAAAATCACATATGAAATAACTGTATAATGTCACCTCTCTCACTTAAACAGCGTACTGCAACAAATAGCATTTGTCTGAACAATTACCTTTTCATTTATTTCTGTGCTACCATTAAATAACAAATTTTAACCAGGTTGTGGTCTACGTTTGTTTCGTAACAATGCACACTAACATGTTCTTAAACAACGGATTAGTAAGTAGCTTTTAATGTCAGTAGTGTTTTGGCATTACGTGTATACTGGGTTTGAAAATATGAGCCAAGTCTCCGAAAATGTATCTTCTGTGAAAGTGTTTACACCTGTACTATAAAAATTGAGCAAGTCTCTGAAATACACATGACATAATGGTCTTTATGCCAAAATAAAAACATGGTTTAACATCTTCTTTAAATCTGGTACATGTACATATTTCGTCGAAAATGTGTTCACCCGACATGTAAATAAAACATATTTTCTGAAGTACTGAATAAAGGAGGCATTTCTTTAAAACGTAACTGGTTTCACCTCGATAATTTTTAATTAGAGGTTATCTAATATTTATTTAATTAAGTCAGTCTATGAAAAAAATAAGCCTCAGACCACGATAAAATGTGTTGTTTAGCATCCCATTAACAATAAACATGTTAATATTAACATGATAAGAATGGAACTTGCTAACTTTTCATTAAGATAAACAAAATACTTTTAATAATCAAAACAGGTATCACCCGAATTATAATTAACAAGAATTTGATTAAAATTAGGATATTTGAGACTTTGTACCCACAATTTTAAGAATACCATAAGGGTCATTTTGTCAGACACTGGCCCCTACAAATGTGTTACATGGATTTACAAAATAAACACAAACAACAACAACAACCTCAACATCCTTTAATAAATAAACAATCTCATCCCTTCACACTGTTGAAGTAAACTGAAGAAATCGTTATATTAAAATACAATGTTACAGTAGTAACTTGCTGTCCTATGAGTGGTTTGATCAACTTTTATGTACTACACAATGCGTACTTGTAAAATTTGTGCAATTAAAAAATCTTCCTGATATGCATATCTCACTTTTTTGAAATAATTATTTATATTTTCATTTAAAAAACTTCCTTAAGTATGTATTCAAATCTTGAACGAGTTCGAATGCAAAATTTAAAATAAATCTTGGTTTTTAAGGTAATGAAAATAAGAAATGAATCTTATATTAATTGTTTATTGCAGGTTTTGTGAGATGTGGAATATTAATTTAAAAATATCAGCGAAACTGTTCTTTATAACTACACAATCAATAGTTTGATGAGTTTTGTATTGTCTTGCTAAAATGCATGTAACAGAGTGCCTGCAAAACCAACATGTTTCATGTCTCCGACGCCGTCATTTCCGTTTGTTCCTTCTACAATGCCTCTTCCTTCAACCCATACGTCATCTCCAGCTACTAAATACACAACAGTGGCACTTCCACCCATATCCCAAGCAACATTGAAGCCTGCCCAAGCGTATTCGGCCGTTACGTCGTTTACCTTCAGATGAATAACACCGGGTTTATTGATGTTGCCAAGTTTCATGGAGAAGAGATATGTTCCGTTGCATGGAGCCGTGAATACTCCATGGTACGGATGATATGCGTTCCCAATATTCAGTTCCACTTTGTCGTAGATTATTGTTTGCCCTAGAGAAACCGCCCCTAGATTTTTCGTAAGAGTTGCTCGAAATGCCACGTGCCGACATTCAGCATTAGTCGTAGTTCCTAAAAACATATGAGATGACATTTTTGATTATTAAAAATGTTATTTGCTCTAAAGAAGAACCGAAAAATAATCCCTAGTAATATATAGTTTTAGTAAAAATGTTTTTTTCTCAACTATTTAACACAGAAACAACGAAACACAACCATGCACCTGAATGAAAACTAAGTCATTTATATTTAATGATGAAACTGTGTCATACACAAGTTCTTGGACAAGATATGTCTTGTTTGAAACAAATGAAAACAATCTGTAATAAAATGAAATACAATATTGCAATATATCGTTTCAAAAGTTGTAAAAATTCTATTTTATGTTGTTTTTTTTCGTGTTTTTTCTTCTAATTTTTGAGTTTTGAGTATTATTAAATCGTAAATACACTAAATGGTTTCAACTTGTGGCTATGTGATATAGTTCGTTGTCTAAGAATATTTAGAGGGCACTATCTCAAGCACTACATCTCCGACCAAATCATTTGTAGTTGTTTGTAGTTGTTTGATCACATGAGAACCTGTTGGATCATGTATGAGGTTGGTGCACCATAGAAACCCACCATAAAAATATGTTTCGCCACTGACCGCTAAAACGTGGTAACCTCTCGGATTTTCATTTTCATAAATTGTCTGTGGTGTCTATTTTGAAATTGATCATTTTATTACCCAATGCTTTTTTCCTCTTTACTTGTTGGCTGTGTAGAGAGGCTGTGGCTTCTGGATGTGGCCATTCCTAATATTAATACGTAAGACCTTTTGTTTTGAAGCCAGCAATGTTTGATAGCTAAAAAGACAACTTATAATAGTCGTTCAGGTTCTCTGCCCTTTATTCAGATGTACTGGAGACAACCTTATATTATTTAATTGATTCGGGCATGTTAATCATTAAGCTTTTCGATTATAAATGGACAATATAACAAAGCTATTCTTAACAGGTTAACAGCCTAGAAACCTTTGAACGCCGTCACTTCCAATGAATATAAGAACTTTTATATTAATACAAAACAAACCTGCCGAAACGCTTTCTAAAGCCAAAACCTTTTCCTCTAACGCTGTAATTTTGGCTGGATTTGCCAACTTTTGAAGCATGCTGTATGTCTGATCACACACGTGGTGTTCAGGCTCATCGTGGGCCAGAGCAATCAACATGCATGCACAAACCAAGAAAATTCTAACGCACCAAATTTTTAACACTATGCAAGGCTCTTTCGTAAGTAATGAAACGTCTGCGCACCCTGAGAATTATTTAAAGTAAAACATCTGTAAAGACTGCATTTCTAAAGGTACTTGACTATTTGATGTTTACATTTCACCTAAAAATTAATATTTTCATATTACACAAGAAGCAAAATTAGATTGTGAAGCACATAGACAAAGATCGTTTTGCTTCCCATGCCATGCGCCCATTACTGTTTGCCAAGTAAACTCTTTACTTAAGGTAAGACCTGTGTAATAGGCACTATTAAGAATCCAAAATCTGATTATATTTTCATCAACTGTTTTATACCACTGACTTGTATGCAAAATGTTAATGATTTTCACCGTGTAGTTTTCGAGATTTTTAGTTTTTTTTTATTTAAAAAAGTGAGAAAAAAACGTGAAAGTATCCAATTTCTTTAATCGGTGACAAAAAATTTTGTTATTGATAAATTCAACCCTAATTGTTTACAGTTTATCCAAAATATGTTATATTTTACTAAACCAATTAAAGATATAATATATAAATACAGAATTTATCTTAAAATGACATTTTTTGACCAAATAAATTTAAAAAATGCATTTTTTATATTTCACAAGACTAAATTAATGAAAAATGTGCAAAATCCTGATTGGTGCAATATACCAAACTTTACCATTTTTTAACTATATACCTTAAACAAAATTTAAACAAAATTTCAGAGAAGTTTACCGTCCAGTTTTAGAAATTTTCAAATTGATGACTTGAATAAACACTATTCTGACAGAGAAAACCCCTTTAATCTTGATTATTTTGCTTATTTTAGTTTAAATCATGAGAATTTTATATTCAATGACAGAATTACACAGGAAAATAAAGAAATATGCCAATTATTTAAGCTCTAGGCCTACAAAAAAATTAGCTTCCAGTGGGATTTGAACCCCGGTCCTCTTGGATGACAGAAATCTATGCTAATTTACTACTATAGTTACCTCCCTTGGATACTCTTCTGGATATAGGTATTCATTACACAGGTCTTACCTTAATTGCAAAGTGTTTAAAAATGCAATGTTCTGTTCCGTTTACAAATATAATTAAAAGAAATTGATTCACCTAAAAAATAAAATTGCGCTGTTTGTGTCTCATTTGCAATGTAAAATGTCTCCTATCACATTCAATCAGTGTTGTTATCATTTAATAAGTACTATGAAGGTCTTGGAGCACGGTACTTAATTAATTGAAAGTTAATCTATAAAATATAGTTGTTTTCGTATTTCGGTTATTTTACATGTGTAGTTTCATTGTTCAAAGCAGTAGAGCAGTAGAGCTTTGGATATCGTTTACATGTTGTTTTGTCTTTGGCATTTCTTTTGATGTCCATGATTTATTTAACTCTGTTCAGTTCCACCTATTGTTTTATCGTTAAGGAGAAAACGTTTTTTTAATTGGAGACAACATGCTGCTGATCATGTAATAGAATTTATCTGAAATGTATAGATTACCCAGAAGCCATACAAATAACTAGCCAAACATGCAAGAGACATACACACTTCATACCATCCGTATCCCCAAAATCAAGTTCAAGTATGTCTATATACTGCCACCCATAATAACTGACATTTGCATGGTTTGAAATAAGCCCGAAATATTTTCGTTTTAATGTGTTAGATTGCTTCAGTTTAAAGATCCCTTTAGATCGCTTTAAGCACTTTCCTTCGCCCATTCGCCAGCCTATTACACTTGTATCTTTATCCAGAGACTTATGTGTTTAACCATTCTTGCAAGTCAGATTTTTTATTAAGGATTCATTAATGTGAAGTGCCAAAAATTAATGCGAATGTCAAAAACTTTAGCAACCATGAATCTTAATAGTCTATTTTGAGGTTTAGGCATTAGATATGATGTTGATAAATTTTATAATTATATTACAAGCAACATGGCAACGTTAGTTTACGATATCTTACTGACAACATCATCATATTGGATTTAGCGAACTGTTTTAGAAAACTAAAGGCAATGCCCTTTAAGGTAGATTTGTCTCATATTTATTTATCTTCCTGTTTATGTTTGGTATTGTATTTAGGGCGTTTCACACATATCTAAGTTATCACAACATCAGTTATAAAACACGTTGTCAGCATTGCATGTTAACATGTACGTTGTTGTCACGGAAGGAGACTTGTAGTTACTGTTAACAGTAATTCAAAGTTTTAAGAGTTCTCATTTTACTTTACTTTAAAAGGTGGGGGACTAATAGGATGAGCGTTCATTAAGTAATGCAATTTTTATCACAAAACAAGTTAACGTATATAGTGGTTTGAATGTTTCTTTCATTCCCTCGAAGAAATCGAATTTTACACGAATGAACATCTTTAAATATTTTAGCCAGTTCCGAAAAGTGTATAGTATATCGAGCAGAGTCGTTTATAGGGGTATTAATTAGATACTGAAATATTTTGGAACCGATCTTTGGCAATATAATCCCTCTTGGTAGTTTTCATCGCCCAGACCTGTGTCCAAGATCATAAAACTAAATCTGGAGATCAGTCTCAAATCTCAAGCATCTGATTGGCTGAAATGGCGACCAGTCGCCATTTTAGCCAATCAGATCCTTGAGATTTGAGACTGATCTCAAAACTCAGTTTTTTTATTTAGTTTGGGCGACGAAAACTACCCAGATTTTGAAACACCAGCCCCTGTATAGCACCAGGACAAAACAAACGAATGTGGTCGTGTGTGCCAGATAAATGTAGAACTTGAGGAACATTCTGTTCAATCCTTATCAATGTAAGAGAGAAAGATACGTAATGTTTTTAGTGGTTGCGCAAAGCGAAAAAATTAATATTGTTATGTATTTATTTTCCATTTTTGATACGATAGCTTTGAATCCACGCTGGTATCTGGCCGTGTTCCTACTCTATCAAAAAAACTCTACTCTCCGGACCAGGACTAGTGCAAGATACTTGAAATCTCGAAACAACATCATTTCAAGTACATTAGCTATAACTGCTCGGCCCTGACTCATATGGGATATTTTATCGAATCGAAAGAATAGTACTCATCTAATGGTTGACATACTTTTATGGACAAGTACGGAAAAGAAAAGCTATACAAAAAGTTTCTTGATGGGCTGTGTATGCGTATATTGTCAGTTTTGGTGTGATAAAACCCAAGCCGCAGGCGAAGGATATTATGAATACTAGACCTGAGCGCCATTTCAGCCAATCAGATGCTTGAGATTTGAGACTGATCTCCAGATTTAGTTTTATGATCTTCGACACAGCATGTTATTACCACATTTTAGAAACCAAATAATTGTTTTTATTACACATCAAGCCATTTTACAAGCAAAATGAAATTTAAAAAAAATTATAAAATTAAAAAATAAAAATATTTATAATTCCTTTGATCATTTTCTCCACAGAAAACTTCATAATCTAGATGGCGTCATATTTTCTTGCGCGGATTCAGTTCTATCAATCGTTTGTCAATTCGTTATATGTTTTGAAAAAAAATCCGTCATTTTATTATCATTGAAATTAATATCTTAACACTGTTATTCTTGATAACAACTAAATAAGTGACCCCTTAGTATACCGTCTGCCATGTGAGGAGATCAGCTTTGTTATGTGCAATTTTCTCGTCTTGCAATTAAAAACAAAATCATGGCTCACGACGAAGATGGGGGGGGGGGGAGGGGGCAGGCGGGGGGGGGGCGAACTTCATATCAACTTTACGTAAATACGGACAAACATCAATGAAAGTGTATAAATTAAATTTAAAAACATTTTGTGCAACAATAAATAATTATAAAAAATATTAACATTTGCTTTAAATTATACATTTATACGACCCAACAACATACCATAAAAAGTGAACAAGTCGAATTGCATATTTTATCTCGATCCATGTTATCTGAGAAATTTAAATAATAAGATATGATCAATTTATGCTGCATATTGTTTTGATCAGTTTTTATACTTCGTAAAGAGATAAGAAAACATGTTTTTGATACACTGTATTGTTTTTAAAACGCATGCAAAAGTGTCCCAGCGAAACCAGTTTGCTTTCTTTCTCCAACTCCCGTTATTTCCGTCTACATAGCCTCTTCCTTCAACCCAGACGTCATCTCTAGCTACTAAATACACAACTGTGGCCACTCCGCCCATATCCCAATTGCCATTATAGCCTCCCCAAGCATATGCGGCCGATACGTCGTTTACTTTCAAATGGATATTGCCGGCTTTAGCGATGTTGCCAATTTTTATGGAGAAGAGATATGTTCCGTTGCATGGAGCCGTAAATACACTATGATACGGATGATATGCTTTCCCAATATTAAGTTCCACCTTGTCGAAGATTATTGTTTGGCCTAGTGGAACCGATCCCAGGCCTTTGGTTAGTGTTGCTCGTAATGCCACGTGCCCACATTGAGCATAAGCATTAGTTCCTGGAATACAGTACTGTGAACGTTTAATGTTACAAAATTTGCGTCTATCGTGCGTCCGTCTATCGTGTATCGTGCGTCCGTCTAACGTGAATCGTGCGTCCGTCTAACGTGCATCGTTCGTCCGTATATCGTATATCGTGCATCAATCTTTTTTAATTTTATCACGAAACGTGAATAAATTACTTGCTAATGCAAATTTATGTGATTTAATTTTAACCATTCATCTTATATTTTGATAGCATTTTCAAATTTTTAGAAATCTTGTACACAAATTATATAAATCGGCAGTATCGTGTATCGCGCGTCTACCGTGTATAGTGCGTCGGTCTATCGCGTATCGTGCGTCCGTCAATCGTGTATCGTGCGTCCGTATATCGTGTATCGTGCGTTTAGTTTGTAACCTTAAACGTTCACAGTACTGTAGATATTGTCTAAGAAATGTTTCTGTATCTTAGGAAAACAAAGCAACATTATTATTTGAAATAGGGACACTATTATAAGTGACATGTTTTAAAAGTTTGGGGAGGCTGTGTCTGCTGGATGACCATTCTTGATATGCATATTTCAATTTTTTGTAAAGATGTAAAAAGATGGAAAAGAACTTTAAAATATACCGAACACGACAAATATCAAAATATTTCAGGTACGGTTTGATTCGACCTATTTGTGAGTAGAAATGAAAAATTCATATTAATGTCACACCGCCTAGCCTCGGTTTGATCGCTCTTCAATATCTAATCAAACTCAAATCGTTTAAAACAAACTTAAACGGAGACCAATCTGCCCGCAGATGACGTTTTTACGCTAGGTGTTCGAAGTTGTAAAAAGAGTTTTATAAAGACAATCATTATCCCCATTCTAGTACTGCATCTGATTGATATGTATTCGAACCACTGAATCATCGTTTGGGAAAGATCATATTTTTTCTGTTTACTTGTGTACATTTTGAGCTGCCCTAAATCCGGGAATAGGCGTGTTGAACAGTTATATTAACATTACTGTCCATTACATCAGACAAATGACCTTTTGTTTGGAATCCAGCGATGTTCGATTGCAAGAAAAGACTATATAAAAAGCATTCCAAACAGGTTTACATCCCAGAAACTCTGAACGCGGTCAATTCCATCATTAAAAGTAGTTCTTGTATACCAATTAAAACTCTTTAATCATGTTAATCAAAATAAGAAACCTGCTGATGCGCTTTCTAAAGCCAAAACATTTTCTTCTAAAGATTTTAGCCTCTTGTTTTGCAAACTTTTGAAACATGCTGTACGTCTGATCACAAACGTGGTGTTCAGGCTCATCGAGGGCCAGAGCAATCAGCATGCATGCACAAACCAAGACAATTCTAACGAACCACATGTTTAATATTTTGCAAGGCTCTTAGTAATGAAACGTCTGGGCATCGTGCGAATTATTTAAAGTAAAACATTTGTATAGACCGCATTTTTAAAGGTACTTGAGCATTTGTTGTTTAAAATTTCACCTAAAATACATATAACAGAATCAAAATTTAATGTGAAACACACAGACAAAGATCGTTTGGCTTTTCATGTCATGCGCCCGTTAATACTATATTTTTTTGCAATGCATACTTTTGTACTTTAATGCTTTTAGTTCAATAAAGATATGTCATGCTCTGTTTTGTTCACAAATATATTGAAAATGTATTAATTTACTTAATAAATCAAACCTCGTTGTTTGGACCCTATGAGGACTGTAAAATGTTTCCCCATACATTCAGTCAGTGATGTAATCGTTTACGTTTGAAGGTCGTGTTTAAATATTTCGGCCTGGTTAAGATATCGTTAATTCACCCAAACGTTTTTTTTTTGTTTTTTTTTTGTCTTTTGCATTCTCTCTTATTTATATAATACAGTTAATTTTCACCTATTGTTTTCAGGTATAGGAAAAACACATTCTTTTATCTGGAGACCATATTCTGCTGATCATGGAAAGGTATTTATCTGAAGGTTCCAAATTGGGCCTGATCCGGGTCCATGAGGCATGGGCAGTAAATGCATAAATTGAGTTCCATCGATGCCCTTGAACAGTCTTAATCAAACAGAGCCTTCAATTTGTTTGTCTCTCATTTTAGACTGCGTTAATAAAAAGATCCTTTTGAGTACCATTATAGCATTTTCACCGTCCCATTCGCCAGCGTATTACACATATATCTATTTCCAAAATCTGAATTGCCAAATGCAAATGTGAAAATTTTTATAAACCATGAAAACTTAAAACTAGCTTGAGGTTTGAATATTCCATATGATGTTTTAAAATATTTTTCTTTTTTTCAAGCAATGTGCAACGTTAATTAATGACTTACCTTCATCTTATTGGACACAAATTAGGTATAAGCAATCTGAAAACTTAAGGCAATGCCCTTTAAAGGAGGTTTGTTTCGTACTTGTTTATCTTCCTGTTTCTTTTTTGTATTGTTTAGGGCGTTTCACAAATATTGAAGTTATCATAACATCAGTTGTAAAACTCGTAGTAAACATTACGTTGTTGTCACGGAAGGAGATTTGTAGTTACTGTTAACAGCAGTTTAAAGTTTCGTAGTTCTCAGTTTACTTTACTTTAAAAAGTTGGGGGGGGGGGATAGGATAATAGGAAAGGCGTTTATAATTTTCCTTTCAAAACGAGTTAACATAATCAGTTGTTTCAATGTTTCTTTCATTACTTCAAAGAAGTCCAATTTTACACGAATGCAAATCTGTAAATCTGTAAATGTTTAAGCCAGTTCCGGAAGGTGTATAGCATATCTGGATATACAATTTAAACTATCCCGGCATAGTCTTTCGTGAGAATATTCGTTATATACCGAAATATTGTGGCACCAATCGCGTTTAAAAGTAAATAGCAAACATTTTCACACCCTTCATCTATGGCAATAAAATCTCTCTTGGTGTTTTTTCGTCGCCCAGATTTTGTTTCTCATTTTCTTAATGGTCTGTAGATATGGATCTATAATGGTAACCAAACGACGCTTCCGTTCTTGCTTTTCAGTTTACAAGTAAGAGATCATGGAGATATGTGCTTCAGATTCAAAATTAATTAAAACGTTTTATTCATTCTGTTGTTGACATATACCTTTCCTGAAGACCGCACAGTGGAGTGACGGCACTAATAATCCCAAAATCGAAAATGCTGATATCAAAAGATGGTAGATAAACTACTAGATGGGTTAACTAATAGACCTTTGTCTGGGTCTATTTAATGGATCAGTGTCTTTAAAACACTAGCGAACGTTCTGATACATGTTCGACGGCCTTTTTATTTTGTTTTTTTTTGTTTTCTGTCGCAAGAATGCAGGTTTGAGCTTATTTATCAAATGATAAAATTCACGTTTATTGAGTAGGAATACGCCGGCTTTCCATGTGTTGTGAAAATTTTAACCAGATCCATTATTTCATATAATGCTTATGCCATATAAGTATCGACAAATGTTTAACTGTTCACTGTTAATATCGTACGTCATGAACACTGAAACAGGTGACCGTTCAAAATTCAGTGGATACCTTAACAAAAAAAAAGAATCTGGAAACTTGGAACATATATTCAACACCAAAATGTACATTAAAACCAAGGAGACAAATTCACTTTGCTACAACTATTTTCGAAGTTAGGCCCCCTTTTCACTTAAATTTGGCAGTAACCCAAAACATGCAGTTGGCCCATAACTTTGAAAAAAACTTAGATATTACATTGACACTTGGTATATATATTGACCAGGAAAATCTACATCATTTCAAATAAGACATATATCATTAATATTTTTCAATTGATGCCCCATTTCACTTAAATAAATTGTTAACCAAAATATGCACTTGGTCCATACCTTGAGCTTACATGAGATATCACTTTGAAACTTGGAATATATATTCATATATTCACCATCAAAAACAACACCATTACCATCAAGACCCACAACTCTGCTAACAAAAGTATTAAGTTTTGCCCCCTTTTCACTTAGGTTTTGTGTTCACCAAAATATGCATTTAGCCCATTATTTTGAAAGTACTTGAAATACTTTTCATAATCTACATGTACATTACTTTCGTCAAGAACTACGCTATTTTCAAAGTTATGCCTCTTTTTACTTAAAGTTTGTAATACAATTTTTATCCTGTAACACTATTTAAGTGAGTGATATTGAACTAAAAGTAAATGTCCCTAAACATAAATTTAATAAGTTTTCCGACTCTTCCGAAAATATTTCATAGTTATTTCCCTTCTCAGTTAAATATTCATTGTACACCAAGGAATAATTTCTGTTATTTGAAATTAATTTTATCCCTAACCATTCACTTATGAAAATTATTCCTAATTGTACTAAATGTTTGTCCAGATTTTTGTTGTTCTTTTAACTTTGAACTGCATATATTTCAAAAGATTCGAACAGTCGAAAGCGCCGTCTCCTCTGACAGCTCTTTTTTATTTCTAGGTTTCATTTCCATTACTTCCTACGAACAGGCTCAAACAAACCGAGACTGGGCTGCCATGATCTATGGCATTCAACATTCCGTTCTCATCTAAATAGTTAACTTTAACCAAACGGTGATATTCGCATATTGTTTTGCTGTTCCTCAATAAACGTTCTTAAGAAAGGATTACAAGCCTTTCACATATGCGAGGTTCGAGTGAATTATCAGACCTAATGTAAGGGTATTGGGCAGTACTGAGGCTCTGTCGAAATACCGTATAAAACAGTTTCCTAAGAGAAAACGTGAAAGATACGGTTTATTTTGTTAACAATATATCCCTGGTATCGGTATTTAACTTCCTTGAAACCCAGCATTGTGTTGTGTGCTTTTTATTTTAAGTGAATATTATGTAATAAAAAACAAAAACACGTCCAGAGTTCAAATCTAGAAACAACAGCCTCTGTAATGCATCGTAGAACACAAACGTTGAGGTCGTGTGCGCGGGATTGATGTCGAGCTAGGGCAGCGGTCTGTTTGATACTTTGCTGATTCGCTTTTCATTTTAGTTCTAATTAAAATTCAATTTTGATCCAAAATCTTTCAACCCACGTTGGTATGTGGCCGGAGTCCTACTCAAGCAAATTCAGATACATTTCGGGTCAGGAAGTGTGCAGTGGGTTAGCTAGGTAAGGCAGTCATTACAAAGCGCTATTTTCTTTTTATGTCAACGTAATAAAACCCGAAAAATGCTGGTACTTGAAACTCCTGTTTGCATTGATGGAAATAATAGTTTTGAAGGGTTTCGCCCTCTGCTAATGGAACAAACTTCCGGTGGCTGGAACCCCTGGTACGAACGAACCAACTTCCATATATGCTGTATAATTATTATATACGCTGCCAGACTTGTTACAAATGCCTCAGTTGATCAACCAAGTGCTAATCTTCTCAAACAACTTCACTGGTTACCAGTGAGAGCCAGAATTATGATTAAGATAATTGTAACAGTTTTTCGTATAGTCAACAACACCGCTCCAAACTATCTGAAAGAAATGTTCACACAATCTAAAAGCAGATATCGACTTCGATCGCAGAGTGATAGAAACTTTATTGTCCCAAGACGGAGAACAAAATTAGCCGATAGATCTTTAGCGAATGTTGGTCCTAAACTATTGAATGAATTGCCTAGTAATGACTTGAAAAACATTTGTTCTGAACTTGAATTTCGAAGAAAACTTAAAACTAATTTGTTTAGACAGTTTTAAAACCAATAGCAAACTAAAGGTGTTATTTCTTTTGCAGAACTGATAGAGACTGTACAATGTATATAGTGAAACTAGCATATATCTTTTTGTTTTGTTTTAATGTAAAGCGCAATAGAAAATTTATTATTTTTGCGCTATATAAATGCATTGTATTTGTATTTATTTGTATATAACATAATACATTCAATTTGGTCATCAAAATTTTGCTCAGCGATAATAGAATAAGAGTAAAAAATTTTATCCCGGGTCTATTTTGAAAAAAAAATAATATGCCAAGTTTGAGGTGAACAACTGACATGCTCAACATTAAATTAAAAAAAAGTCTAATGTCAAAGAAAATTAATTTTTAAATTATGGAGTCGGAGCAAGAATCGAACCAAAGACTTCAAGTCGATACTGTCTTTAAAAGTACCTTTGCTCTATCTGCTCGGCCACTGACTCATATGGAATATTAAACGAAGAAATTAAATTTATATCTTGGTATGCATTTAATTTCTGGTCCGATATCTTTCCATCGAGGCTGGTGTGTTGTTAGGCTTCAACCTACCTGAGCAAATGCATGAGTTTCCGGCCAGGACAAAACAAACGATGTGGTCGTGTGCGCCATATCGATGGCGAGCTCGAGCAACATTCTGTTCGATCCTTATCAATACAAGAGAAAAAAAGAATATGTTAAGCGAATAAATTAATATTTAATCTCTGAGTAACATCCATTTTTATCCGATAGCTTTGAATCAACGCTCAGCTGGTATGACTGGCCTCGATTGAATCACCATACTTCCCGGGCCAAGACTTGTGTTCGCTAAGTAAGGCACTCTGTGCAAGATACTTGAAATCTCGAAACAACAGCGTTTCAATTACAGTAGCTATTACTGCTCGGTCACTGACTCTAAAGGGATATTATATCGAATCGATTATTATCAAAAGTAAAGTACTCACCTAATGGTTTTCATAACCTTTATGGACAAGTACAGAAAAGAAAAGCTTTTAATTAATAAATATCTGGTTTCTTGATAGGGTGTTTGAGCATATTGCCGGACTTGGTGTCATATTACCCGAGCCGCAGGCGATGGATATTATGATTACTAGACCAGGTTGTTATTACCACATTTAAGAAACTAAATAATTGTGTTATTACACAACAAACAATTTTAAAAGCAAAATGAAATTTAAAAAATATTCCTTTTGCTCCGCTTCAAAATCTTGAAAAATATAAATATCTGTCATTTTAATTCTACTTGAAATTAATATCTTAACACTTTTATTCTTGATAACAACTTAATGACAGTAACCCTGTAGTATAGCGCCTGCCATGTCAGGAGATCAGTTTAATTATATGCATTTTTCTCGTCTTGTAATTCAAAACAAAATGGCTGACGACAAAAGTGGAGGGCAGACGGGTGGGGCAAACTTTATATTGATTTTACGTCACGCGAAAAACGGACATACATAAATAGAAATGTATGGAATTAAATTTAAAGACATTTTTGCAGTGTACTAACATGACTAATATAAAGAAATATTTACATTTTGTTTGAATTATACAGTTATACGACCTAAGAACATACCTTACGAACGAGTCGAATTGCAAGTTTAATTTTGATCCACCTTATCTTAAAAAATAAAGAACAAGATATGATCAATTTAGATTTTATTGATATTTATTTTATAGGCCTACTTCGTAAAGAGATGTAAAGAGATAAGAAAACGCCGTGTTTTTGGAAACAAGTGAAATATGCATATCAGGGATGGCCACAACCAGCAGACACAGCCTCCCCACACAGCCAAACAGTAGAGGGGAAAAGAGAACGTGGTATTACAATAATCAATTTCAATATGGACGCCACAAACAATTAACAAAAGCGAGAACCCACAGAGGTTACCGCCTTGGATCGGTCAGTGGCAAAACAATTCTCACTGTATTGTTTTTAAAAAGCATGCAAAAGTGTCCCAGCGAAACCGGTTTGCTTTGTTTCTCCAACACCATCACTACCGCCATTTCCGTCTACAACACCTCTTCCTTCAACCCAGACGTCATCACCAGCTACTAAATAAACAACAGTGGCCACTCCGCCCATATCCCAATTGCCATTGTAACCTCCCCATGCATATTCGGCCGTTACGTCGTTAACCTTCAAATGAATATTGCCGGCTTTATTGATGTTGCCAATTTTTATGGAGAAGAGATATGTTCCGTTGCATGGAGCCGTGAATACACTTTGGTACGGATGATATGCATTTCCAATATTTAGTTCCACCTTGTCGAAGATTATTGTTTGTCCTAGTGGAACCGTTCCCAGGCTTTTGGTGAGTGTTGCTCGAAATGCCACATGACGACATTGAGCATTAGCATTGGTTCCTGGAAAATAAATGGTGGGTAGAAGACTTTATAAAAAAAAGCCACATCATTTATTTACATGAAATAGGTCCTTATTATAAGTGACATGATTTAAATGGTTAACAAATATTTGAATAAATGAGAGAGAATTTGAAACCTACCGAACACGACAAATATCAAAATATTGCAGGCACGGTTTGATTCGACCTATCAATGAATAGAAATGAAAAATTCATATTACTGCCGCACCGCCTATCCTGGTTGATCGCTGTTCAATATCTAATCAAACCCAACCCGTTTGAAAAAAATGAACGGACAACAATCTGACGGCAGATGGCGTTTTTTAAGCCGGGCGTTCGAGATTGTTAAACAGAGTTTTATAAAGACAATGAAAATTGCCATTTTGGTACTGCATCTGATTGAGATGTATTTGGATCACTTTACCATCGTTTGGGATAGATCATAATTGTACTGTTTACTGGTGTAAATATTAAGCTGCGCTCACTCAGGGGTTCTGCGAGGTGAGCAGTTATATTACCATTACTGTCCATGTACAGGCTTAATCAAACCGAGCCTGTAATATTTTCATATTGTCTTCAAGTTGTTCGATGGCTTTCAAAGTTCCCTTTTCATCTATTTCTATTATTATTTAAATATTCTCAATATTATGTGTTATGGGTATATTTTCTATGATGAAATTAAAACTGTTACACTTTTAATAAAAATAACAAACCTGCCGATGCGCTCTCTAAAGCCATAAACTTTTCTTCTAACGATTTAATTTTGGCCTCCAGGTTTGCCAACTTCTGAAACATGCTGTACGTCTGATCACAATTGTGCTCATCGTTGGCCAAAACAATCAGCATGCATGCACAAATTAAGAAAATCTTAACGTACCACATGTTAATACTGTTCAGGGCAAGTTTCTAAAATGTAATGAAACATTTGCGCATCATACAAAGTACTTAAAGCAAGGCTTTCGAATAAACCTAATATTAAAGGTACTCTAATGTTTTATGTTTAAAAGTTTACCACAGTTTGTTTTGCTTTCTATATTGTTTGGCACGTCATATCCTATTTTTATATTTTTGTATTCTTTACTGCTTAAATAAGGTAATGCTCTAATACTATTTTTTTCAATATGACTTATATGAATCGTCTTATATATGGCAGATGTAAAACGTTCATTCTTTCATTTAGAAATTCGTCTGCATCAATACCTCTGTTTATCCTCCTACATTCAGGCATTTGTTTGCATTTAACACCGCTGTTTATCACCCTACTTTCAGACATTTATGTGCATTGCAAAATACTGTTTATTCTCCTACATTCAGACATTCGTTTGCAATACATACCGCTGTTTATTCTCCTACATACAGACATTCGTTTGCAATACATACCGCTGTTTATTCTCCTACATTCATACTTCGTTTGAAATACATACAGCTGTTTATTTCATACATTCAGACATTCGTTTGCATTACATACCGCTGTTTATTCTCATACATTCAGACTTCCTTTGCATGACATACCACTGTTTATTCTCATACATTCAGACTTCGTTTGCATTACATACGGCTGTTTATTCTCATTCATTCAGTCATTCGTTTGTATAACATACCGCTGTTTTTTCGTTTATTTTTACACTTGTACTACCTTTTAGCAATAATTTATTGGCACATTTGCAAATTCTAGAGGAAGTTCTTAAAGCTTATTTATTATCTTTTCGAGGTGCATTCTTAATTTTTATGTGGTTTATACATGTTCTAAAATAATCATAAATAATTTATATTTTCAAGATTTTGCAATCCCTCTTGTTTGTTTCAAGATGCAAACATTTTGCTACATCATTAGAAATCTACGTTTTTAAATTGTTTTTCATCTGAAGAGAATCTCTGAGTGTTCATAAATCATTGTATGAAATGAAATTGTACAATTAAAAGGTATTCAAAACAAACTCAACAGGATTGTGGTTGTGTTGACAAGGTTTACAAGTGGCCATTTCTGATAAGCATATTTCACTGCTTTTTAAAAGCGGCGTTTTCCGCAGCTGTCAAAGCGGCATTCTTTCGCAGATCTTTCGATGAATCAATAAAACTTTAACAATTGTCGTCCAACGTGTCACTGTGGCAATCATGCCATAACTTACGCAGAGATTTTAACAAATTTTGTTAAAATTTGAAAGTAGATCTGATAAAATAAACTGCAACTTTCAGCAATATACATGTGTCGAGAAAATTGTGCACAATTATAAATTGATAGCTATAGTTGATGACCAGGAAACGCCAGAAGCATAAAAACAGCCTCTACACAGTCATCCAAGTGACAGAAAGAATAAGAAAGTATATGTTCATCATTATAATCAATTTCAAACGTAATATATAATACATAATAACTTATATATTTTTAAGACAATATTTTAAAATTTGGATACTGTTTTCCAAATAATTCTATATGTACACAGAAACGGGCTGGAAATATACTGCATAAACAAGAAAAAAAACGAAAGGTACTGTCAAACAAAGCGGGGTGGTACTCAATGACCTTTTTGTACATCTAGTGTTCAGTCGACAAGATCAAAAAGAAAAAAATCGGATACTAAATTCTTTGAATGAAATATGCTTAATATTATATTAAGGAATCGCCACAACTAGAAAACAACAGTCGACCCACGCAGAAAAAAAAGAACAGAGAAAATTAGAGAATGAGTTTATTTTAAGAGATTCAATTTCAAATTAAACGCCACTAACAATAAACGATAAAGAGGGACACATGTTTAGTTTACTTATTTATAAACTCTTTAACTTAATAAGAAATACCCTGCTTCAAAGTTGTTTTCCATTTTTTTATGCTGACTGTTAAAATCACAATGATGTGACTTTATGAAACATTTGATCAGGCTTGTTGATAAAAGAATATCAGTCCAATACATATGGACGTCTATTGCCCTTTTTCCATAGAAACTAGATTTATACAATAAACTCAGGAGTTGTTAACAGGTATTTTAATGAGACTTAGGCGTATTTGCGCATAAAAGGACGTGATTCCAAAGGTCGTACGATACATTTGCTTAAATTATTTCCGTTTGTTATAAAGCACTTAACTAAAATACCCATCATTTCGATAACTAATCGGATAGTTCACACAGAGCATATAAGATTTTGTAGTACATGTATTTCGATTGGTCATTTTATTCTTCTCTTCGGAAATTTTGTATTATGTCTAGTTGTCTTCTTCGATGTACAAAGACGATATGTCAAACGGCCAAGACAAGATCTTTAAACCAACATTGAAGAAATTGTAGGAGTATCAGTAGTCAAATAGCCGAATATGGACCAAGCTTAACCAGACTGCAAAACATTCTTTTATTTCTGAGACACTCTACCATGTCTTCATTCACCTAGTCAACATTTGATTAGTGTTTGTTTTCCCGAGAGAGATAGAGAGAGGGAGAGAGAGATTATAAGTATCATTCACGTGTGTTGGGTTAAGATCGCGTGATCCGGCCGAAGTCTGTCGAATTACCGCCTAAGTGCATATTTCACGAGGGCCAGATCATGCGATCTTTACCCAGCATAAGCGAATGATTCTTTTTCTTGCGGTATTTTCCAGTAGATTTTTCATAGCACTACTTTAGCGGAGTGATATTATATAAATATCACATCCCATTGGGGGAAACAGTACGAAATGTTAACCCGAGAGAAGTAATGTCAACCGAGGTGTTAGCCGAGGTTGACATTACCTTCTCAAGGGTTAACATTTCGTACTGTTTCCCCCAATGGGATGTGATATTTATTTTTTACTCACTTTCAGTCGTGAGTAAATCAATTATTCACTAATTACATGTTCCTTTTCAACAACAAACACCGAGAATTTAGGATATGGGTATTTATATTTGACAGCATTTCAATTACAGTATAAAATCGAATTTTTGTGCTTGCAACGTCATTGATTTGGCAATGAAAAGTCTACTGAATCGTAGTGTGAATCCACTTGGTGCTCATGAAATTGTTCAGGTGATGTTAATTTACATTTGAAGCTTTCAATAGTTGTTTGTTCAGAATATTGTCACTGAGCTAACTCTAATCTATCACTGTTCTTCGGGAGACAGAATATAAGAAATTGTCACTATTTGTCAGTATAAGCTGAAAACACTTTGTATCATGATCACTAAAGTCTGTCTTGGTTCGAATTTCTTTGCTCTGTCTTTTTGGGTCCAGTTGCCTGTTTGGGTATCGGGTAGTATTCTACGTTTAAGTCAAATCGAAACAAGTGGGTGGCAACAAGGTTCGTCCTAGACAGAAGCTTACTCCAGAAACTGAAAAATACTAACATTCAATTGAGAAAAATAAAAATAAAACTGACAGTTTAAAACGACTAGCTTATTTGCATTATGCCGCAGCCTTTCCGTGATACGCATCTGAAAGAAATACCAATATTAATACGATATATATCACACCGATGAACCACCGAAGGGCGGGCGGGCGGGAAACTGTACACAAACTAAATAAGTGACGCTGTCAAATATAACACCTCGAGTGATATTTTAAAACACGAGCAGCCTTTATATAGGCAACACGAGAAAAACGAGAGGCGGGAAACTATGATCATAACAGGATAAACCGGACCAGATATCTATGCGCACTATAGACTATCCACACAGCAATCGCAACATGTAAAACGTGAATAATTTTATTTACTCAATTTCAGTCGTGAGTAAATCAATTATTCACTAATTACATGTTCCTTTTCAACAACAAACACCGAGAATTTAGGATATGGGTATTTATAATTGACAGCATTTCAATCGAGCAAAACAAAGAAGGGAATACTGTAGTAGTTGCTAGAATGCTTTGACATTACACCGAGAATGAAAAGTTGATATGCCCGCTTCTCTTGCAACGATTAACTTAAATTTTTATAAAATATGACCATCAGACTTAAAAGCAAAGGCTTATCGTTCCAGTCCAAAATCAATTAATCAAACAAACGACCAAACAATTAATCAACCTATCAACAAATTATTAATCGATCAATTAATGAAATTATCAAATCAATCAACTAATCAATCAACCAAACAATTAAAGCTAAAATGTTTTGCAGTCCCTATAGACATAAACATCTAAAAGACTTTCCAAAGTCGATTTATATCTCTGTAATTCTACTACAAAACTCCTTTCGATTATACCGAAAACGATCGGCAAGTGCATAAAAAATAACCAAAGTTAAAGTTACCAAAGCCAACGCCACATAACGAAACAATGTATACAATCAATTATGATCTATAACACAAACGGCAAAAATTTTCAACAAATAGTATTTTATCTTTGAACAACACGGCATGTCTAGTAAATTACAGTTTTAAGCCAAAACGCCTCACGCCCCTATTCTATAAAGTAATAGTCAGTTTCACAAGTAATATTAAAATTATAAGCATTTGCACCTCTTACATACATGAGTAATAAGAAAACACAGTACTTATCCAGAGATGCCAAATGCCCCTTTCGATTTCTTTAATGTCTCGTAACGACTACCATTACGGTTTTAACACCCTCTGTAAAACCTTAAGTTTTCGGTTTTCCATGCTTACTTCTGAAATAAAACAATATGTCAATGCGTTGTATTAACTTTACAAAGAGACAATAGCCAACGCCACAAAACAGCACAGCCTGTCTCTGAAAGGTCAACGCCAAAAAACGGCACAACCTTGTTCAATCAATCATAGTCTAGCGCCACTCAACGGCCTTTTCAGTCAATCATGGTCAACGCCAAAAAACGACACGACCTTTTCAATCAATCATGGTAAACGCCACAAAACGGCACGACCTTCTCAATCAATCATGGTCAACGCCACAAAACAGCACGACCTTTTCAACCGATCATGGTCAACACCACAAAATGGTATGAATCCATAATCAATCAAACAATTCATTTCAATCAAATCAATCCATATAATCAATTCAACAAAGTCAATCAAATCAATCAAGTTAATGAATTCAATAAAGGTAATCACCTCAATCAATCCAATCCAAATTGTGCAGTTTGTAGTCCCTCTAGACTGTTAAATAAAAAACGACATGACTTTTACAATAAGTAAACTTTCCATCAACAATATTTCAGAACAAATTATTCAATATCATCTAGTCTATGAACAACGCGATTATAATCAAACCCAAAACCAGCACGAACTTGTTCTATTAAATACTCAGTTTCTTAAATTATGTTAAAATTAAAAGCGATAAGAGACTACGTAAAATAAAGAAGACACAGTACTTATTCTTATCCAATGACGCTAAATCTCTTCCGAATACTCTACCATCTCGTAAACTACCATCGCGGTTTTTACAAGTTCTGAAAACCCTTTAGTTGCCTGTTTTCCATGTTATTTTCTGAAAAGAAACACAATATGTAAAATCTTTGTAACAATATTAAAAAGAGACAATAGCCAACGCCACAAAACAGCACAGCCTGTCTCTGAAAGGTCAACGCCAAAAAACGGCACAATCTTGTTCAATCAATCATAGTCAAGCGCCTCTCAACGGCCTTTTCAATCAATCATGGTCAACGCCAAAAAATGGCACGACCTTTTCAATCACGGTCAACGCCACAAAATGGCACGACCTTTTCAATCAATCATGGTCAACGCCACAAAATGGCACGACCTTTTCAATCGATCATGGTCAACACCACAAAACGATATGAATCCATAATCAATCAAACAATTCATTTCAATCAAATAAATCCATACAATTAATTCAAATGTAAAATAAAAAGACACAGTACTTATTCTTATCCAATGACGCTAAATCTCTTTCGAATACTCTTTACCGTCTCGTAGACTACCATCACGGATTCAACAACTTCTGAAAATCCTTTAGTGGTCCGTTTTCCATGTTATTTTCTGAAATGTAACAATATGTAAAATCGTTGTAACAGTATTTATAAGAGACAATAGCCAACGCCACAAAACAGCACAGCCTGTCTCTGAAAGGTCAACGCCAAAAAACGACACAACCTTGTTCAATCAATCATAGTCAAGCGCCTCTCAACGGCCTTTTCAATCAATCATGGTCAACGCCACAAAACGGCACGACCTTTTCAATTAATCACGGTCAACGCCACAAAACAGCACGACCTTTTCAATCAATCATGGTCAACGCCACAAAACGGCACGACCTTTCAATCGATCATGGTCAACGCCACAGAATGGCATGAATCCACAATCAAATCAAATCAATCAAATGAATAAATCAATAAAGCAAGTCGATTCAATCAAGTCAAATATTGCAATCAGTTCAATGAAATCAGTCAATTCAATCAATTCAATGAAGTTAATTCAATCAATCAACTTCATTAAGCCAATCAATTTATTTAAAATTTTTCATTTTGCAGTCCCTCTAGAATGTTACATCAAAAAACGCCACGACCATTACAATAATTTAACATTTAATCAACAAAATTCTGAGCAAATTATTCAATGTAATCTTGTCCAAAAAGAATGAAAACTTTTCGATTATAATCAAAACCAAAACTAACCCGGACATTCCTTTAAGTAATCAGTTTCTTAAATTATGTTAAAATTATAAGCAATTAGACGTTTACAGTAAGACAAACAAGGTACTTAATCCAATGATTCAAAATGCTCCTTTCGAGTATTCTTCACCATCTCGAAAGGACTTCCTTTAAAACTTCTGGAAAACATTTAGTTTTCCGCTTGCCATGTTAAAGATTTTAGGACGTGGTGACAAGCTTGTCTGTCCTCCGTTTTCATAACGTCTGAAACGTCTTGTTCTTTCAGTTGAGATTAGTAGTTCTAAAACAAAAGCGTGTAAGTTGATTTGTACATCTTTGACCACGAGACAAAAGCAAAAGGGACAGACATAAGGATGTCTCCGTAAGATCAAAATCACAAAACAACCACAGTTTCAATCAACCATGATCAATACCACAAATAAAAATGACGTTACCAATAAGTTCTTGTCAACAACACTTTACTACCTAATTCAGTCGACAAAATATAAATTTATGTATTTTTAATATTATTATTATTTGATAAAAACGTTAATAAGAGTAAACTATTATGCGTTTATTTCTATAAAATTTCTCAATAGAAAACCAAAAGATTTAATGAAAATATAACAAACAGCCGTGTACGCAAACTAGGCACGGCCTATTTGCATTCAAAGCCTGCTAAGAATTGCAGGCTTGATAGAACCACACATGCTCAGACGTCATCCTCACCAACACAATGCAATATTGAACAGGTTTGGGATCATCCAAATCGAGCTATATAGCTTGATTTGGCTATTTAGCCTGATTGAGCTATATTAGAATGAATGAAAAACATGTTTTCATGGGCGTTTGAAACTTAGACGAAAATGCACATGCTATCCGAACTGCTGCAAGTTGGGACCTTTCTGGGGAATTGTTTACCTATGATCTTTCTTACTTTTGGGTACGGCCTGCATCCGCGCTGACCTTTGATCATCGACCTGACTTATTGTTTTTGTTACTTTTTACAGAAATCTGACAAAATCGTCATAAATCGTTTTCACTTTTGCATTGCAGTGCATCCGGAATCCTCGGCTGTCGTCCTTGAATGCGGTCAAATACATATTACAGCTTTTCTTAGAACGAAATATTTGATCTTTCTAAGTAGACTACAGGGTGTTTGAAAAAATAAAGTTGGAAAACACAAAATTATTTTTTCACAATAAAAATATTTGAAAAATGATTATTGCTCCCCTTATTTGTGTTCATTGTGTTATTTCCCCTGCTTTGATGAATCCATGCATGAGACTGTCAACAACAAAGATGGCTTCCTGTTCATGTTCACAGCATTTGGCTTTCAATAGTGCTAACGTTGGCCCCATTGTTAAACTTTCCCACAAGAAAATCAAAGTTAAAACCATAGAGTTTATGAAAGAAAATAAATTTATTACTAAACATGCAACAGCTTTGTGTTCAAAATGTGTTGAACATATAGAAACACATATTATGGGTGCTAAAAAGGCAAAGACTGCTTCATTTGACGAAATACTTCAAGAAAAACTTGCTTCCAATGAAGTTTCATCAACCTCGATTGAAGTTATCACATTGTATGTATGTAAACAAATTGAAAAAGGTTATTTGTCGCAGTTGCTTGTAGAAAAAAGTGCTTGTGCATTAGGCACTAGGGCCACCTCTGATATCAAAGAAGATGCAGCACGTTCGTCTTGCGATTTAAAAAACAATGATGTACTTGTGTCGTTTAATGTCAGTGACTGGCTGCATAAAAGGAACAAAATTGTTACAAATTTTCTGTTCTCAGCAGCAGGAGGCACAGATGTAATAAACAGAAAAAAACATGTATTACTTGCCAACAGTGTAGCTAACTTGTATAAGGCCAGTAATTTAGCTTTCATAGCCCCGCTGTCCTTCTCATCCAACTTAATTGAGTATTATGCTACCAAAAGCAAAACTGTTGCACATATAAATTCAAAACAAGGTGCTACAGGCAGTTATAGCACGCTAAAGAGGTGGATTAAGGACTGTTCTCTTAAAGAGTGTGAACCCCCTCCTAGCACTGATATTGTATCATTTTTAGACAATAATCAAGTAATTTGTCGGAACTGGCGCGTTACATACGGGCATAAGACACAAGCTAGTGTTGTTACAACTATTATAAACATTCTTCCCAGTGAGACAACATCAATTCAGCAAGAAGCATCGTTGAGTCCACGACAGTGGTGTTTTAATTCAGACACTAAACTGGTTAGTGCACTTGTTCGCCAGGAGCTGGAAAAGGGAGCTGAATCATTTAACAAAATAAGAAATAAGTTTTTGTTAAATCGAATGAACAAAGTCCAGTGTGAGCTTAAGCAAACGGAACAAGGGTTGTCAGATTTTGTAGACGAGAGTATACAAAGAAAAATTATAGCGTGAAACACATCTATGTAACCCACCATCTCAAACTGTAACTGTCTTTCTCACCCCTAACACACACTATATCTGACAATCTGTCTCATCCTGTAACTCTTGGCAACCTCTAGATGTATATCTGAAAACGCAAATCTCTTAAGTGTAACTTAATATTTCAAAATAACATTTCACCTTGTTACTGTATATCGACCTCGATATGTCTTACATGTTACTGTTTATCACAATCACTATCTTTATTACCTGTAACTGTATATCTCAAACTCTAAATATGTTTTTTTTATTTCTAAATATAAATTAATAATAAATAAATTAATTGATTAATTAACAAGTAAATAACTAAATAAATAAGTATAATTACACTAAATAATAAATATTGGAAAGTATTTTAATAAATGTCTATGTTAAACTCTTTCTTATTACACAATTATGACGGTGCACCATAAACCTTCTTTAAACAATAAAAATATATTTGATGTGTCAAATGATACACATGTTTGGTTGAAAACTTATTATGATATAACAGGAAAAGATCCTGCACTACAGAAAGATAAGAGTGACCCGTATTCATGGGTGGAGAGCATGCATGTGGAGCCAGCACCGAAAGTGATTATTGGAGAGCCTGCACTGGAGAACCCGTGTTCTTATCAATCTGTCAAAACAGTTTTAAAGGTGTTACATTTTGTTTATTTATTTCATAAACATACCGGTACGTTATACCGGAAATAAATGAAATCTATTGCATATATATTATGTCATACATTCAAGTATTATTCATAATTATTATATTAAAGAATTATTAATAGCAATAACAAATATTTACATCTACCTTTATATTAATAACATTTTTTATTTCTTACATTAAAATTTATGTAATAAATAATGATAAGAAGAAGAAAAAGAATAAGAAAAATTACTTAAATAATTATAATAAAAACTATAAGAACAATAACAACTGCAACAACTATAATAATAATAATAATAATAATAATAATATTATTATTATTATTATTATTATTATTATTATTATTATTATTATTAATATTATTATTATTATTAGTGGTGGTGGTGGTGGTGGTGGTGGTGGTGGTGGTGGTGGTATTTTATATAATTATCATCATCATCTTATTACTCAATATTATTATGAATTGTTTACTGCCTATTAATTTATAATATTGCTATTATGAGGGTATCAATGTCATTTTAAATATTTGACAGCACATACTTGACAAAAATGGAGTTGGTAACGCCCGATCATGGGCATGCATCGGCTGTGACGGACTGCCATTCAACCTCGGTTCCAGACTAATACATGAAAATGATGAACTTAAAGACATTCTACTCATACCAGGACAGGGACACTTGGAAATGAATGCAGTGAAGGCGTGTTATAAAGTTCTTTGGGAGGTTGCCTTAAAAGAGTTATCTCTAATGCTTGGATTCCGGAGTCCAAGAGCGCAGTTGTGCTGTTTAAACTGCACTGATCATCATAAAGCGTGGATGATTCTGATGATTTATATGTTTGGAACAATCGATGAAATTTTACGGCTTTACATTTTGTATTGTTCAGTGAATTCATCATCTCCAACAATTTCAGGCTTATATACTTTTATTGCCAGCAATACAAGTCCAAATTTTCGTTTCATGTGTGATTTTACATTAAACTTTGTACTCGCAGTTTATGTTTTCCGCTGCGGAGTCCGTAGAAACAATACCCACCATATTTTAGCCGGAAAATCAAAATTTATGAAGTTGTTCTTTGGATTGAATATGACAAATTATCAAGAACTTATGTTAAGAGAATTGAAAAATCGGGTTTTGGCTCCAACAGAAGTTAAGAAATTCATAGAATCTACTGAGTCTTTCACTGTAAGTGGTCATCCAAGTAAGGGTGAAGGAGGTGATTTTGTTCTGGAAGCCATTAACAGAAAAACTAAGCGTTGGCTTCCTAGCGGTGTTCCAACAGCTCAACACTGGCTAGAAGTTTGTCGGAATCTAAATATCCTTGACAAGGTACTATAAATAACAAATATGCTCCTCTGCCTCCACCTTATTGTCATCCTCCTTTTCCTTCTGGTTGTCATCGTCTCAATAATTAATATCATGATAAATCATAATTATTAATAAATAACATATATTTAGTTATTACCTTTTTCAATTAATGGAATATATTGTTTCATGATTACATTAAATTAATTTTAATTTATTTGTATTTTAACAAATCTCGCAATCTGATAAAACAATCATATTTAAATAGGTGAGACCGTGAGAGGCACTTCACAAGTAAATTTAAAGTACTATAACTTATAACAGACATATTTTTATATTATAATTTCATATATTTTTTTTATAATATTAAAAATTCTTTAATCTTGACATGAGAACCTGTTGGGGAAAGTATGAGGTTGGTGCACACTATAACCTGGTTTAAACATCCAGCGGCAAATTCTTTTCCTACTGATCATTCCAATGCGGTAAACCGAAGGATTCTCTATGTCGTGAGTTGTTTCTGGCGTGTTATTTGAATTTACATACCTAAAAAATCATGCTATATTTTTCTATCATCTTCTTCGCTGCGTGAGTAGGCTGTGTTTTGTGAGTATGGCAGTTACTGATATGCAATTTTTTTTTTAATAAAGCTATGTTACAATTATTTCATAACACAGATTCGAGACAATACTATGCATGAACTGGACATACCTGGAGACGAGTTAACGGTGTATCAAAGAGATGTTACCAAAGAAACCATGCACTGGCGTGCCAAACTAAGAACCACACATTACATGGAGGCACATTCGGATAATAGGTAAATTTTACGCTACGAAATGATGTACTGGGGTAGTGCGCAATAGTATAATAATAAACCAAAGAAATCGTGTTTGGTTAATTTATTTCTATATTTTTGCATTCTATTTCTAAGATGAAATGATATTTTAATAATTTGATTTTAAAATTATATATAAAATAACAAGTTAAACGTAATAATAAATCATTTGTAATATCTTGTGCTCTCATTTCAGTGCACACACATCAATAGCAGGAAAGCCACTCGACAGAGACCTTATATTCTTTGAAAATAAGTGCTCCAAGAATTTAAACATGTACTTAGATAATTATGCACAAGGAAATGCTCTAAATAAAAGAATAACACTAGAACCAGTGTTCTGTACGGAATTAGAAAGCTCAAATTATTTTTCGATTGAGAAAAAAACCAAAGCCCAAATTGAAGTAATTATTCAGCAAATGTTAGTGGAGATAAAGAATGCTGGAGATGGCGATGAAGCTGTTGTTCTTGGAGATCAATGGGCAAAAGTGAAAGGTTAAAATAACATATTAAAAATAACATTTATTAATCATGTTTGAAATATTATAGTTATAAATATTAAAAATTAAAACTTGAAATACCTGATTGTATTTTAAGACATTTTCCATATCTCTTTGATTCTATAATTTTTTATGATAAATTTTAAACATTTAATTGCTCATTTTTATTATTAATAGTTTCATTAACCAAATAATAATATAAAAAATATTAATACTTATAATAATAATCATTATCACCATTTTCATTATTAGTCTTATTATTATTATTATTATTATTATTATTATTATTAATGTTATGTTTGTTATTGTTATGTTTAATTGTATTATAATATTTTTTCAATTTATATAATATAGTTATGACGAAAAAGGACATTGCTTCAGTTTTATGGGGAGGTAGTGGCTGCATTGGAGAATGCTGTACGGGATGAATCAGTAGATGGTATGCTGTTGTATCGGAATATTCAAATAATTAATGCATTAAAAATATAACTTTGAATATAATTATTAATTGACAATAAGTGTAAATACTTATATTGCATTGAAACATGCTCTCTCTTCTTGTATTCCTTTTCGGTGCGTGTGGAGACTTTGCTTTACGAGTGTGGCAATTCCTGTTATGCATATTTCACTTTTTAAAATGAATATTGAATTAATCAAATAATATATATTTCCATGGTATAAAATCTTTGTTTATTTATCTGTTTATTCCATTAAATAGATATGTCAAGTGGAGATGAACATGACGATATTTAGAAGCACGTGGATACGACTTACCTTAGTTCCAGGTTCAAATAAATTTGAATTTTCAATAGAACTTCAGCTAAAATAAAAACAGAAAATAAATGTTCATAATAAATTTATTTATTGTAACATAAATTTTTTGATGTGTTCAGGGCAAAAAAACTTAACATCATGCAATTGGCTTTCGTTTTTTACAACGATACCCTTGCACACACAATGAACCCAATAATTACATTTTCTGTGTTCACAGTTTAGCCAAATTTCATTCTGTTTGCTCATTCTTGCACATTTGCAAATACAACATTTGTCAGTATCGTCTGTCTGGGGTAATGACTGGTTCAGCCTTCTCCTCTTTACGGTGCAAACAGAAGTACCTGTAAAATAATGCTGAAATTACCTTCAATTATTATTTTTTGAAAGTTAAGTCTTTTGTTCATTCTGTATTGATGATACAACACAATTTATATTGATTTCGTGAAATATAACGGCACTTCTTTATTCCAAAATCTATTAACGCACGTTTTATAGGTTTTTCAACACCGCAATATGATTAAACGTACAGTGAGTGAATTAAATAAACATTTTGAACAATGCAATATTACAATGAATCATAAAGTTATGAAGTGATGTAGGATTAAAGACGTAAGTTTAAGTGTATATGTTATAATTAAAATATTCCACTTTTACCATGTGTATATTGCGAAATAAGTAAATCATGATTACCTGTAACATTCTCAGACTCGTCATCGTCTCTTTCAGCCGGAAGTGGAGGATCTGGATAAATCGAATCTTCGTCCTCAGGCTTCTCCGGTTCACAGACCGTTGTAGTCGATGATGTCGAGGGCACTTCCCCATCAGCAGCATCTGAACATTTATAATGACCGTTAGATAAAAGAAAGAGTTGAAACAAGTAAACGTGCATAACATGAAATGTAGAAAATAATTAATCATTTGTGATCGTTAGATTTTATAGATGATATAGAAAATTGATTGTAACAACAAAGCACGCTGTTAAATTCATATAAAATAACATATTATACATACCAACAGAAATCGTACTACTGGTGTACGTTCCACTACTGCCACTTTCAGTTTTCCACTGTAAAGTTATTTCACTACCGGTCATATCTGACAGCTCCTTTACCTAAAGTAATAGTAAAGCTAACAATTTCAAAGAATTTAATTATTTAATTATGAATAACCTTTTGTATTAAACATTGAAATAACACAGCCTATATATTTATATTAATATTTATAATGATATGTATATTTGGCAATAATTTAAAAGAAATGTTTTTATATACCTTTTTTAGGGTAGTGAGTCTTTTATATAGCGCCTGTGACCTTTTTTGCGGGTCAATTATATAGGTAGTATCAACTTTGCCCTTGTGATGGGTTTTAGCCCTCGGCGCTTGGCCCTTATCATTTTTGCCGGGGTTGCACTTATGTTCTTTATTCTACAATATCAATGACAACAATTATTGTATATATATACAAAAAAATATTTAAAAATACAAAATTGAACGGATTTTTATCAAACAATAATATTAAAAGAAATATTAGTATGTAAGGATCATACCATGACTATGAAAACAGCTTGTCACTCTGTGCACTGTTTGACCTTGGCTATGGTAAACAAACTCGTGCGCAATAATGCAAACGAACGAATATAATTTTTAAAGTTTATTACGGAAAATAACGCATGTAAGAATCCACATGATAAAATTAATGTTAAATTCAAAAACACTTCAAGCCTTATCAAACACCCTGTAGTCTACTTAGAAAGATCAAATATTTCGTTCTAAGAAAAGCTGTAATATGTATTTGACCGCATTCAAGGACGACAGCCGAGGATTCCGGATGCACTGCAATGCAAAAGTGAAAACGATTTATGACGATTTTGTCAGATTTCTGTAAAAAGTAACAAAAACAATAAGTCAGGTCGATGATCAAAGGTCAGCGCGGATGCAGGCCGTACCCAAAAGTAAGAAAGATCATAGGTAAACAATTCCCCAGAAAGGTCCCAACTTGCAGCAGTTCGGATAGCATGCGCATTTTCGTCTAAGTTTCAAACGCCCATGTAAACATGTTTTTCATTCATTCTAATATAGCTCAATCAGGCTAAATAGCCAAATCAAGCTATATAGCTCGATTTGGATGATCCCAAACCTGTTGAAGCTGATTGAAAAGCAACCGCGAAACACCCAGCTTATGAAAATTGGTCAATACCATCAATACCATTTGACCAAAGACGCTATGGCTGAAATATTCAAAATAAAATACATAATTTAGTTATAAAGTAGTTGCTTAATGTACAGACATTTTCCTTGGATCGTTCAAGTAAGCGACTCAATCATTATCAATTATCTTACTATTTACATTAATAAATAATAAAGAATTCATAATACAAAAGGATCTACAAAACAATTACTCAATAACTCGAAAATAAAATTACTAAGCATCATTCTTTTCGTATTAGGTCGCCATCGAAGTTAAGGTATTTCATACCCCCAGTTAGTACAGTTGCACTAATGATGAGCTGTGAAAATTAAATTATCATTTTTTCAACAATTTCCAAACAAACTGTTATTATATTGTTACAAACAGATGAATATTGATAATGACAAGAGACAATTGTTGAAAAAAAAAGAATTTTGTTAGAAAAGTAATAAAATGTGGTACCTGCTATGTTGTCTAACCCAGGTGTCAAAATAAAGCACTTTCTGCTCAAATATATCAAAAATAATTAATTACAATATCCAGTTTAATGTTCCATCTAGGGTCAACCAGTGTTACTTTTTCAAAATAACTTTAAAATATTGCTCTTATAAATCAAAATCCAAACACATCATCCTTTGTCCCATGAGGTCACTCACCCATGCAAAAAGCATGCAAATCATGCCCACTTGTGTTTACCTTTAGGACAGTTTAATCTCTACATGTATAACAATGTAAATCTTGTGTGATGGTATTTGTGCAGTGTTTTGAAATTCATAATAGTCAATGTTTAAAAAGTTATTTTGAAAAAGTAACACTGGTTGGCCCTAGATGGAACATTGAACTGGATATTGTAATTAATTGTTTTGGATTTATTTCAGTGGAAAATGCTTTATTTTGACACCCGGATTAGACAACATAGCAGGTACCACATTTTATTACTTTTCTAACAAATTTTTTTTTTTAAACAGTTGTCTCCTGTTATTATCAATATTCATCTGTTTGTAACAATATAATAACGGTTTGTCCGGAAATTGTTGAAAAAATGATAATTTAATTTTCACAGCTCATCATTAAGATAACTGTACTGTCTGGGGTATGAATTACCTTAAAGCTAAGCAAAATCTGCCACCGCCATGAGCACGCCCTGCCAATGACATTTAAAACATTTCAATTTTAGCAGTTAATTATATTTATTTTACGCAAAATTTTTAAAAGTATGGTTTAAATTTGCTTTACCTTCTTTTACACACCGGTCCAATGAACGTTTTGCCAGAGAGTCAAGTAGTCCTCCGTGAAGTAAACTGTACACAAACTAAATAAGTGACGCTGTCAAATATAACACCTCGAGTGATATTTTAAAACACGAGCAGCCTTTATATAGGCAACACGAGAAAAACGAGAGGCGGGAAACTATGATCATAACAGGATAAACCGGACCAGATATCTATGCGCACTATAGACTATCCACACAGCAATCGCAACATGTAAAACGTGAATAATTTTGTATCACAAACCTTCCGGTGTGGCAGTGTAATAACACCCGTTATATATTTTCGATAGATAACTAGTATATCGTAGCCGAATCACTATTCATCCGCGTTATCAGCGATCAAAACAAATTTATGAAAATGACTTACTTTTTCCATCTGACCACTTCAGGCAAGCAATCAATTTCTATAAGGATCTTAAGCATCCCTTATATTGATAATATCCGCGGAAAATATAACTTTCTGACATCTTGTTTACTCCGTACGATAGCAATACGCCGAAAGTCTATGATGAAATTCAACAACAGCAACAAAGCCATTTTCATTTCGTTGAAATCGAAAACAAAATGACCCAGACGCTGACATCGTTTTCAAAACATCGTCGGTGTGATCTTACAACATCCCCGAAACAAAATAAAAACACTAGAAACACATTTTCAATCCAAATTTCCAGTTTATATCCAGCAAATTTCAATGTTGTCATCCGCTATGAAAGTTTACACAAATGACGTCATACACTAGATCGATTTATTTAATTAAACACAACTTCAGAAGCCTATAAATGATAGATTCTTTTATCTAGACTCTAGCGCAGTTAATTTTTTTTATTTATTTAAACTTTTTTTGGCAAACGGGAAAACGGTAGGATAAATTCTTTTGGGACTAGCTTATGTATCATCCGATACGACCAAATTACACACGTTTTAAGTTCGCTTTACTAGGCGATAGAAAGGGACATTTCATGGATTTTGCTTGTTTTTTCAGGGTATGTGATAAATAGAATACATCATTGTGATCATTTTATTCTGAAATTATTAAACTCGTCATCTAAATCGATATAAAACTCGACAAAAGCCTCGTTTTATATCGATTTAGACGACTCGTTTAATAATTTCAGTATAAAATGATCACTCATGTTGTATCCTCTATATATTACACCGAACATTTTTTTTTAGAGATCTTGACTATGACCAAATTTCGTTTGGGAACAAAATCAAGCTTCATTCACAATACAAAGTAACATACAGCATATATTTTATATTGGCTTAAGTTAAAATCAGAGGCAATGATGTTTATTTTTGGTTTTTGAGTAGAATAAGATAAAAAGTGAAACATGCATACATTGTACCAGGAATTGCCACACTCAGAATACACAGCCTCCCCACGCAACCAAAAAGTAGAAGGGAAAATAGAACATGGGTTTATAAAAATATCAATGTCAAATAAGACATTACAAACAAATAAGGAAAAAGGTAACCTTTGATATAGTAGAACATGAAGCTCACAAATCCATGTTGTTTTGTCCTCCGCTTGCATGTTAACGAAAATATTTTCTTATTTTAAACATATTTTAAGTTTGTTTTTATTTTGCGTATACAAAAGCTAACCGCTATCATTTCTGAACATTTTCTAAATTCATCTGAAAGTGAACTTATTTATTTACACAATTCTCAGCTGAGGTCTTCCAGTTTGATGCGACAAGAACCATTCAGCTCGACATAATTATGTCAAGCTTAGGTCACCAGCGTGACAAGGCATGGACGACCATTTAGAATCAATAAGGCATTACCATGCAAAGCAAAAACAGGTAAATAGTGGATGACCTTTTTAAATAAATAAATTAGACATGACCATGACAAGCTAAGGCTGACCCGTCTGATGATCAATGGAAGATGAACATCACAAAGACGGACTCTGGAATAATTTGTTAATCTAATAGGCCGCTGAATGCCCGGTTTTCAGAATGTGGAGCAACAATTCCTTATTTGTATAAATAGTTTAAAAGTTGTTTTTTACAACGTTCTAACTTTTTCTTACCAGGAACTGGAATCAGGATCTTTTTTATGAGACAACAAGAAAAATGAACTACATTTAACATCAGTTATAATAATGAACATTTTGCATTTGTCAGGACTTCCTTCGCCTTAAACTTTTAAATTAATGCTTTATCTTTGTCGTCATATTTCAAAGGTTTTGATCATTTTGTTCATTGTTAGCATTGTATGTTTAACAAAAATGGTTGTAATCTTTAACGTCAATCAAATACAAATGTCAGTATTATATACTGAAAGGATAAAGAAACGCAGGGTAACAATTGGATAGGCAGGTTCGAAAGCTCATGCTCCACGACGGTTTACACTGAGGCAGTGGAGACAAGTTTTATTCACTTTCGACACATGTTAAAGTGTATCATGACCTAATAACTCAATACACAAAGTTTCACTTTATTTGGAGAACGCGTTCTTAATATATCGGAACAAATGTTACCCTGCGTTTCTTTATCCTTTCAGTATATATATATAAATATTTCTATCGACAACTCTATTCGTATGATTTAGATTAATAATTACATGTACATGTATTTGTTTGAACCCATTCTAAAAGAACGGTTTATATTTGGAAGTTGAATGGAAAACAAGTTTTTAAAACCTTCAATTACCGCCTTTTTTCTGAAATTCTAACACTCCAAGAGGTACGTAGATTGGTATTGGTAATATGATCCTTAAAGGTTTTATAGACCATAGAATTCTAATTAAGATATTGACTGAATACACACTGGACAGTAATGATTGAGGTTTTGTTTTTTAATAATTAGAACCTTTTAAAATAAAATGTCCTTTTGATCTAATACAGCATCGTATTAATTAGTATCAACTACATGTATTGATGTATCCCTCATTAAATTATATTAGTTCGGTTATGTTGTTTGTTTTGCAGATCAATTAAGCCGATATAAAATGATTGTGCCCGATAAAAACATCTAACTTTGAAAAGTCTATCTTGACTATCTTTTCGGAAGTCGTTATACTTTTTATCATGAAAGCTGTTGATAAGAATACAATAACGACAATTTTGTTTTCTTTTATTTCATCTTATGTAGCGTTGTCCGAATTTAATTTTTACTATTTATCAAAAGGACTTACATGCGGTGACGAGACTGCGATATTTAGTTCTGATAACGTTTCCGGTCGAATAGCATGCGCTCACAACTGCTCCCGACATTATGACTGTGCTGGCTTTGAATATGAACCGCCAAGCTTTACGTGTAAAGGATGTCTAATAATGAGCGGAACGGACAGCAACACAAATACAATTTTCATACGCCAAGGTAAGTTTTACTTTCATCATGCGAAGTAACACAGGCAAATAACTATATTTTTGGTAGGTTATATGTGTGAAACAATATATATGTAACTAAAAACGTGAAACATCTGTATCAGGAATCGCTACTCTCAGAAAAACACTCGAAGTACTGGGTGTATTTTGCAACTGCTGGAAAAAATATATGTAGAAGGAAATCGTACATGGATGAGCTGTTTTTGCATCATTTTATGTAAACCATTAACTTTTTATTGTTATTAAGGTATTTTGTATTTTTTATTTGACTTAGTAATACAACGTATTTTTATTTAAATGCTGGATATTACAGAAATATCGTGTTTTTACACTACTTCTGGATATGGAAATATTACATCTTGATGTGGATACACACTTGATAATGCATTACTAAAATCTTAACTGTTTTGAGTAGTGGTCCATATCTTGGGGTGCACCGTTACCTAGCAACTCAACCAGAGGCTCAACGCATTTGTGAAACCAACAATGGCCGCTTGGTTGATATTGATAAGGCATGGAAAATGAGTGAAGTTTCTACGATGTTACAGACATATGCAGGTATTCATTATACATATTACTGAAAACAACAAAAAATTATTGCCATCCTTTCTGCAAAAATGTATTTATTGCATACCCCTTAATTAACGGTGACGGTTTCCCGGAGGTGTTTCATAACAGTTACTCATTTTATTCTTGCTTAGAAGTTGCCCTACATTTGTAGCCAATAAGAAGCTATACAAATTCAAATTCCTCATTTATTTGAATAGAACTCCTTTCTGTTTTCCATCTTACAATGAACGAAATAGATCGATCTATTTTCGACTGGGCATGCGCAGTTGTAGGGCAACTTAGTCGGATAGAGTCTATGAAGACGTTTCTATAGAAAGTAAAAGCCTGCACTCGCTGCGCTCGTTTCGGATTCTATTTTCTATAAAAACATCTTAATAGACTCTATCCTATACATATTGAATTTGGATATCCAATAGTATGAACTAATTGTACTCGAAATAAGCTGTGCGTACACATGTATAATTACATGTATTTACTTAATTTCACTAAGTTAAGAAACAAAACTTCTTTCATAATTATAGACATAATGACTCATTAGAGGAAAAAGAACAGTTATACTTGCCAATGGACGTTTTCCCAATCTATAAAATGTAGTATAATAGCCATTAAGTCCTCAATATTTCTTACTTAATTACTGTCAGTGGAACTGATCCTATCAATGTAATGGTTTGACATTAACGATTACGGAAATTAACGTCATCAAATTGGAAAATGCCGACCTAATCTTAAAAGCGATTTAACTTTATTTCCCTTAATATTTACTTCAGAAATATTGTAACAGCAATAACAGTAGTGTTGTTTTTTCTATTTTCTGCACATCACTATCTCTAACGGTATCTGACATGTTGCCTGACGAAAACTGTCACCGAAACGGTGAATGGCGATATTCGTCGGAATTTAGCGAAATTTGCCGAAGTGGTCTTAATAAAAAAGACGATTGTTTCAATTAGTTAATGATAAAGTAGAGTGTCGTCATAATACCGCACTGCACTGTTAAAATCATTTTTAAAATGCTGTAACATTATATAATCATAATTTCATGCTTAAACAGATATTATACTTTTAATTTAATAGAATTCGCTGAATTCGGAGATAACTGGACAGCGGGTCTAAAATTAAATGCATCGACTTCCTGGAAATATCCGAACCACCGGGATTTACCGATGGAAGAAAGCACATTTTGGTTGACTGGGAAACCAAATGATTCCACTATAACTGAGCCTTCATGTGTTCGTTTGAGGAAGGTTATAAGCGATTTTTATCGATGGGATTACAGGCCATGCAGCACAAAATTTCGTTTTATTTGTGAATTATGATTGCCTTTTGTGTGGTTTCATTCAAAATAAAAATCATTATTTTAAATCATATTTTAGCATACGGAAGCAGCGAAATGAGCATATTCTGTAAACTTATGCTAATGATGACCGAATAAAACTTTGGTTGCACAGTATAACATGGTTTAAACCCCAAATTGTTTACCACTGACCGCTCCAAGGCGGTAACACTTCTGGTTCTCATTTTATTGTTTGTGGTGTCTTTTTTTGAAATTGATCATTTTATTAACCAAGCTCTCTCGTTATCTTCTTTTGGTGGTGTGGAGAGGCTGTGTCTACTGAATGTGGCAATTCCTGATAAGCATATTTCATTTTTGACAATATTAAAGAACATGCCGAATGCGCAGATTAGTAGACCGCTGACGAAAATTTAAATTTAGAGGAGTTTTGTGGACAACAGGTAAAGATACGTAGTGTAGCCAGCGGCTTCACTATCCCACTAACAACTGTCTTTACATGTGGTTGACTACATATTGTTGGTTTTAACTATGGAATGTATAATAAACTATGCCGTTCTCTAACTTAATGACGTCATTTCAAGGAATGATGTCAGCTCATTAAGTCACATTTATCTGTGACGCGCCGCATAGAATTTGTGAAAAGAAAGTTTCCAGCTCAATTAACGCTTAAGAGTATGAGATCCAGATTCCACCTCTGTTATTTACAATAGGACGTTCTATTGTATGAAATAACTTTATAATATACAGAAGGTGTAGGACATGGTTATTGAGTTCATATTGTTTTGTATTGTAGGGATTAATTAAAATCTTTCAAATCGGATTCCTTACTAAAATAAAAAATGAAATATGCATATCAGAAATGGCCACAAAAAGAGGACACAAACTCAAAACACAACCAACAATTTAAAAGGAAAAAAGAGCATGGATAATAAATGATATTGGCTCAACCTGGGAGCGAATCCGCACCATCAAGGCAACAGCGCCTTGCCCTGCAATTTCGACGACGCAAGCAACTGAGCTAAACGGGAGAACCCAAAAAAAAGGTTGATCGGAAAGCCCTGATATACGTAAATGGGTTAATCACCAGACAAAGGATATATATGCTTTTTGCCATTAGGGGTTTGAGTTTTAGGTGTCAAATACTAACATCTTTCATTTCTTTAGCAAAGGTCTACGTCCACACTGACGTAGAAACAGTATTAAATGTAGTCAAAATGTCATCTAATTATGAAGGTCAGGTTCCAAAAAGTCGTTAAAATGCGTGCAACAATGAGCCAGAAAATCCCACGTGTTTCAGTTTTCCTATCGCATCACTTCCATCTGTCCCTTCTATAATGTCTCTTCCTTTGATCCAGACATCGTCTCCTGCTAACAAGTAGACAACTGTTGTCACCCCACCCAAATCCCAGCCACTATTATTTCCCGCCCATGCGTACTCTACTGTTTCGTCATTAACCTTGAGATGAAGGGCTCCGGCTTTGTTGATGTTTCCCATTTTCATAACAGATATGTTCCGTTGCAGGGAGCTGTGAAGACACCATGATACGGATGAAATGCCTTCCCAATATTCAGTTCCACATAGTCATAGATGATTGTTTGGCCTGGTTGAACTTTGCCCAGATTTTTGGTCAGTGTTACTCGAAACGCAACGTGTCGACATTCAGCATTAGCCCTAGCTCCTAGAAAAGATAATATTGAGCTAAAATATTAAACGTACATGTATGTCTATTCAAGGGGAATTTCGTATGACCAATTGATATTTGACAGTATTTTCACTTTGTATACAGTGTACATGTTATCGATCTGGGTTTTTGAATATTTTCCTTTAAATACTAAATCTAGAAAACTTCCGGTTTTTGGCATGGAAAACATATTTTCACTTAAGAAATTTTCTAATTATACTCCTTCATACTGGTGCATTACTGGTTTGATAATTGAGCCATTTCTCTAAAACTTCCAATAAAACATGCAATAAATACTTACTGATTTACAAGTAAAACGTTATAGTTCTCAATTAATACTGATATCGTTTCATCCTTCAGGGATTGCTTTTTACGGTCATTTTTCACTCCCACTCCTACTCATCCACTGCGTGGGGAGGTTGTGTTTTCTGAGTGTGGCGATTACTGCTATGCATATTTTTTTAATCACGATTTTTTGTCAATGTTGTGTGGCGGCCGTGAAACTTCGCCCCGTACTTTCAATTAATACTGTGACCGTTTCTTCCCTCAGAAATTACATTTTACAGTCATTTTCACACCCTCCCTACTTACCCACTGCATGGGGAGGCCGAGTTTTCTGTGTGTGGCGATTCCTGGTATGCATATGTCACTTGTCAAAAGATTTTCAGGATTTTAAGCGTATATACTTTTGTTGAGCCGATAAGTGGGTTGGAATGGTTTCACCAAGACAACTTGTATTTGTTTTGTGATATGTGAACCTGTTGGGGCAAGTGTGAGGTTCGTGAGCCCTAGAACCTTGTTTAAACCCCCAGTGGCAATTTGATTTGCAACTGACCGTTCCAAGGCGGTAACCCCTCGGGTTCTCATTTTTGTTAATTGTTAGTGGTGTCTCTTTTGAAACTGATCATTTTATTAACCATGCTCTCTCTCCCTCTCTTCTTCTTGACTGTTTTGGGAGGCTGTTTTTCTGGATGTGTCGATTCCTGATATGCATATTTCACCTTTGTATATCATGAACGTTAGAATATTTCAATATTAAAATGAGTGAACATTGCTTCTTTTACGCTGTCGCTAACAATTATTATGTTTTTGGTAGTGACACCTACAGGGTGGCTATACCACGTTTCTTAGAATGTCGTGCACATATTTATATCGGAAAAATCACTCGCTTGAAATAGGTTATTTTCTTATTTCTCAGTGATTTCTGGATCGAAATTCATCAGATGAAGAGCCTCGTACTGTTAAAACAATTTTAATCGACACTTAACCTCTAGTATCAGTCGGCTGCCGTTTTCTCTAACATTTAAAGTCCTTCCAAACAAAATTTGTTTTTTACGCTGACCATTTATGAAAAATTTCGACCTAACGTTGCGCAAAAAAAATTGCTAGCATTACTATTCATTCCACTAGACTAGATTCTGAAAGTCCAAAAGGGCTCAAAAATGAGTTGAGGTAGGGCCGACAAGATATACTTTTTATTTTGGTACCAAATTAAAGCCTATTATATGGCCAAACAATCTGGACTGGCCTGCAAAGAAAATTTTATTGCGAATTGTCGGAAAATAAGGGGAGATAACTCATGCCAAATCATACAAAAAATCAACAAAAAACTGATAAACTCAATGATATGACATATATTTATAAGGACTTTTTTCTGTCTTCATTAAAACTTTGTCAAATAAGTTGCAAGATGCAATTTAAAGTCCAATGTGAACATCATATGTATATAATGTGTGAAAAACAAGAGTTATTTCCCTTTAGTTCATTGAAAGATAATGTAAATCACTTATGTCCCATTTTCTTTTGCTAGAAATTGATATTTCTAGTTATTTTTTAACTTAGAGAAAGGAATTATAGCACAAATTCTCTGAAAAAGCTTGTTAAACACCAATTACCATCCAGGTCAGATTATATACATTTAATTTCATACTTAAGAGCAAGACATTTATTACAAGTCAGTTTGACAAACAGGACGTATTACAGACTCATCGGTGGCAGGAAACATTCACAAAATGTTATCAACTCTCTTATGGCAATAATACTTATTCAATGTATTCGCCAAACTTGGTTTGAGTGATTACGACACTAATATATTTAATAACCCGTCAGATTACTTCAGTCAAACTAGAGTTATTGCCCTTTAATTACTAATTTTGACCAAATTAATAATTAAACGGCAATAACTCTATAGTGACTGAAGCAATCTGACGGGTTAACTCCTCCACATTTTAACTCGGTAATCTTCAACAAACTTGCTTAGAATGTTTAAGGTAAACATATCCAGTTCAGTAACTTGCAGATATTTTTGATAGATAGTGTCCTCTAATGGCTGTTTTTACCAAATTAGGACTGCCCAAGGTCCCAGTTTGTCAGAATGCTGTTGGCATATTATTTCTGCTAATATCTAAACAAGATATTCTAGATTGCAACAATGGCGTTGGATTCATTGATATTTCATTGCCATTTTTGAAATCAAATAAGCAATGGATGCTTTCTTAATTAAAATGACAATCTTCATCAAACTTAGTAAGAACATGTATGTACATAATATCTTAGACAAGTTTGATAGCCAGTCAGATTGCTCTTGTCACTCTTGAGTTATGCCCTTCAACTGGAAATATTTTAACAAGTTACATCTATACCAAACTATACCTATATTTACTATCACTAAAATTCATCCGACTGTTTAAGGGGACAATAAGATCTCAGCTATGTATGGTTACAAGCAAGATTACATTAGTCAAGTCACTGAGGAGTTATGGGTCTTTAATTTCCAAAACTTAAACAAATAAACAATTTCTGCTCTCTGAAGGTTTTGTGGCAGTTTGAAATATTGTTCTTTATTAGTTTTATTAATCATTCTATTGAATCATTCGTACATGTTGAGTTAAACAATATGTGTGCTAAAACTCATTTATTTTTTCTACTTTTTAAGTGCAATCAATGCACACGAAATTAAATAAAAGGTAAATAAAAAACAAATACAAGTAAATGAGCAGTGATAATATGACGACATCAAACTAAATTTTTTTAGTTAACATTTGGTTGAAAGATTATTTTGGAAATTACCTAAATAATATTTTTAAAGTGTTCCATTGACTGATTCTGCTTTAGAGCTCATTTGAAATAGCACATGGGAGTCTTTAATACATGTTTGTTGTGGCTATTGATAAATATTCTTGTGGCTAGTGCTACAAAATTTCCAATTTCTGAACGACAGTCTAAGAGTAAGGTCTGGGTCCATCTACGGGTAGAACTTCCAATAAATAAGGATGGTTCCATTTGGACAGAAGTCTCAAGAGTATTACAATAAGTGAAAAACCAAAAATACCTTCATATCTATGGTTTGTTATGTTTAATTATTACAGCTTCATCTTGATCATTCTTTTTTTTTTGTTTGAAATAATGAATCCATTTTCATTCACATGGAACTGGTTTTAATAATACTAAGCTTGAAACTGTGGAACCTCATGGAGACTATGTGTTTCTGTAACCAGTTATTGTCTCAACAGTCGCTTTGCATTAAATATGGCCTTAGTCTTCGTGAAAAGGAAGTGTCAGTCCTAGAAACAATGCTAAACCCCTTCTGAGCCTGAATAGAAACATTGTAGTAGCAAGTTGGTTTTAAATATTTTTTTAATTGACTGAAAGGCAATCTGAAGCCATTCATGGTAGTACATGTAATCCTTTCTTTGGGTAGGACTGCATCTAGAATAGCATAGTAGACCAAACAAAAAAGTATTCATAAACCTAACATTGGCCAGGGACCAAGAACTTAGATATGAAAATAATAGGTCCTATGGGTTATACTATCAGCTTGTAGTTGATAACAGTATTTTAAACTTATTCCAGCTCCTGTCAAACTGTTGCAGTCCCTTCTGAATACTAGCACTACCCTTGTAATGGAGTGAGGGCCTGGGTCTGAAAGATATTATTCTTTAACAATACAAGTAGCCTATTAAATCTAATAATATGGTTGAGGATCCTAGTAGGGAAAGCATTGTCATCAGAACAAGGGGTCCAGATTCCTTCATAGGGTTACCTTATTCTAATTCTTGGATCCTGCATCCTTTTTATGCCCCCACTCTGAACGAGGAGGGGCCTTATAGGATGCCCTTGTCCATCCGTCCTTCCGTACTTACGAAACCTGTGTCGCACATAACTCAAAAAGTATGAGAGCCACAAAAATGAAACTTAACAGGTATGTTGACCTTCATGTTTAATTGTGCACCTGGGGTTTTGTTTTGGGCCACGCCTGTTAAGACCAGAGTGATGTTACTTATGCATTTCAATATAATGCATTCAGCAAGTAATCTTGTTGTATGTAATTCCAAAGTATGAGAGTCGCAGTCATGAAACTTTACAGGCATGTTGACAATCATGTGTAGTTGTGCCCCTGGGGTTTTGTTTTTTGGGCCACACCTGTTAAGACCATAGTTATGACCCCTTATGTATTTCAATATAATGCATTCAGTGTGTAATCTTGTGTCGTAGGTAAGTCCAAAAGTATCAGTGACAGTCATGAAACTTTACAGGCATGTTGACCATCAAACTACACTCATATTTGATATTGTGAACTGCAAATTCATCTGGTTTTTTTCCCTGAAAGTTTTCACCATTATTTGCACTTTGAGCACAATATTGGCATCTAGTTAGACTTAAGAAAGAGTATAATTGCCTAATTAGTTAAATAGTTTTGTTTTCTTTTCTATAAGTCTAGACTAAGAACAACTTTCGAATATTTTTACGTTTCTTAAAAAGCGGTTTCTATAACATAGAACTGGGTAGTAACCATTCTAAAACCTCTGGATAGTGTCACCATATGTCTCATGGCAAATACACTGGCGTCAAGAAGGTGCTTACACTATTCTGTGGTGTAGGAAGCAAGACCTTGTCATGTTTTAATGACTCTGCTAGCGTTTATAAGACTCCCTTGTTCTATACTTGGGCAACGCTAGCATCCAGAAGTGACTGTTTCTCCATTTTACATAAGCAGTCCTATTTCTCTAAGCTCGAACAATATATACATGTATATTTTGACATATACAGGAAAACAACTTTACTTACTATCATTAAAAGACTTGCGATATTTGGGATTTTACTCTTTCCTTTACTAGTTTAAGCTAGAAATATGTAAAGATGAAAACATTTACAGGCAATACAATATTATGTTTTACTTACAACCACAAGATAGTAATTTTACTTCCGTTTTCGCATGATGAGGTGAGAACTATGTATAGACTTTTATAAAGCTATGCCTAGCTTCTTAAATGTTGCGGCACCTTTCAATATGAAACAAAATTACCCAGACTTATTCTAAGATTAGTGCAAACCTCAATATGGGAACTTATCATTTGTCAACGCAACCATATGTAATGAAGTTGAGAACTGTTTCCTGAAGGAAAAGAAGTTAAGTTTGCCAGATCTCATTGTATTTCATTATTTAAAGATACATACCCGCAATTTTCCTGTAATTTAGTAAAGGTTAACATAAGACAAAACATCTGAAAAATCTTCATTAAACATGTGTTTCGAAATAACAGCAGTATTTATCTAATGTTTAATTACTTCACTTTTTATCAAGAAATTAGTTACCATCTGTATTCAGTTAATAAACTGGCTAATTTACCATTATGCTGTTATACGTCATTATGTGACTTTACAAAAAAATACAACAGGCACTCTGATTTGCATAACTTGTTAGGATGTTCAAATCATATTAGAATACAAATATGTTGATGCTGTAATTTAAGAATTGCCTTTTTATGAGTATGAGGGATTACTTCCAAGAAGTAGAATACATTAAAACATGTAAAGTAAGAATAAAACAGATCTATTTGAGACATCTGAATTTCGACAAAATGTGTCACCAAATTTTCATAATAGAAAATATAATTTTATTTTCTTGAATTAACTCTTTTTATTTGGTGTTTTACAAAGCTTTTCCTTTCCGGTTTGCTTCTTCAACTGAAGCAGATCCTACTCTATATACATTGTAAATAACAAAATAAACTAACATAAAATGTGTTGATTATCCATTTAAGGTTTTATTAAAAGAATACTTGCTATAATGGTGTGGGTGGGGTAATTGTATACACAATTTTAAGGTTATATCAACAATAACGCATATTCTTCAATATAAAATGTCTTCCAAAACATCTAAATTAATGTTTAGAAGAGTTATGTGAAATATCTATATAAAGATTTACAAGTGATATGAACAGATAATTTTCTTAACTCATAAAATAGGGAAAATCGTAAATAGTTCTGTTTTCTTTGTATATTTTACCAACAAAAATGTCTTAAATTACATATTAGTCCAATATTATGTGCTAATAATACATCTTAAATAACTAATGGTTGCTAGATCATATAAAAACTAATGTTGATACTAAAATTTGGACTGATATCAATGCAACTTGTCATTATATCTAAATATTTTAAAGTTAACTTATAATTCTATATCAGAGTTATCTCCCTTATTTTTTTCAGGGTTCGCAATAAAATAATTTTTGCAGGCCACCTAATTTCATTGAGATATACCATAAACTTCAATAAAATCGTAAAATAAAAAGTATATCTCGTCGGCCCTACCTCGACAAAATTTTCAGCTTCAGAATCTAGACTACACGGTAAAAATGTTAACCTTCATTTTAACTATATAAGCTTTACAAACAACAATAATACCTACTGTGATTTGGATATAATACATTTTAGTTTTTTCCATTAAAATGTCAAAATAATCATCAAAGACAGATTTCCCCTAATTTATCTCCCTGCTCTCATTCGTTTCAAGGCTAACGTTTACAAACATTCAAAGTTCTTCAAACACTGGTGCGCGCTAACATGTAAACATGTTGATGTTTTTTGATACGGGAAAACGATTATTGTGTTTAGAGCGATTCAAATTTTTATATTAAAGTCACGTTTATCTTAATTTTAAAACAATTAAATATATTAAACAGATCAATCAGGATATATCATGGTTATCATTAAACACGCGGTATTGTGTGAAAATATTGCAAAACCATATTTTTATACAATACATATTTAACAAAGTAATATTATAGCTTTTGGATTTTGAATAGATACATTTTTTTCAAAACTCTCGATCTCCTCTTAGAAACTTATCTTAGTTGAATTACATCGTAAATCATTAAATCAATTTTCAGAAAAAATATAGAATGGTCACTTTTTAGCTTCTTTAGTAATATTATATATGTTACATGTTATTAGATAAAATTATTTTAAATAAATGGTATCAAACCTGATAGAGCGCTCTCTAACTCCGCTACTTTGCTTTCTAACGATGCTAGTTTAGCCTCCTGATTTGCCAACTTTTGAAATGTGCTATAGATTTCATCACAAACTCGATGTTTCGGTTCTTGGCACATGACACATAACGTGAATATACAAGCCATGATAACTCCAACGCTCCACATGCTTACTGCTTGTTAAGTGGTGAGCGATCATACGACACTCTGTATATACGCAGCGATGTTTCAGGTGCTGACTGATAGCCTGACTCATACACCGTTTGTTTAACGTTATCAGAAATAACATTTAAACTGATCAGTTATAGCTGGGGTAATGCAAAAACAAAAGAGGATTTTTTCTTAGAAAGTTGAATTCTTTTCCTAAAAACATTAGACAATATCATTCCAAACGCTGTTCTGAATTATATGTTGCATAAATTATGAAAAGCACAAAACTCAAAAGATAAACACATTTTACAGCTAAAACTATTTGCATCCATTCACCATGTTCACAGTAATGAGGTCATATAAGCGAAAGTAAAGTGTGCAAAGGCTGAGGGTTGTATACGAGGTTTGTTCGAAAACTAATGCAAACGTCATTCCAGGACCCATACTGATGAGTGAAAACACATTATATGAATGTCTGCTGTCTGCATAACCTTTCATCTAACAAACCTGATAAGTTCATTTACCTGAGTCAAAAATTGTGGGTTTTACATGTATATAACCATAAATAATGTATACTAGAGTGAACTAGCCTAGTTTTCGGCTTAAGCAAATATCAGAGTTATGGTTCAGATAATTTTAAAAAGCAATGCTTATACATTTTGATTACATCATAAAAAGGACGTTCTTACTTTCTCATTTGATAATAAAACAAATTTGATCTGCTGTTCTGGCTTCGGACAACACAGTCCTAATTAGGGGAGGTAAGTTTAAATAATACGAAATGACAAATTAACAATTGTGGGTAAATATAGGCACATGAATTATCAATTCTCAAATGCTAATTGTGTGTTCAAGATAAGTACTCACTACACACACAGGCAGTATATTCATGTATAAATTGTGAGATTCCATTAAATAACATTAATCTTATCTCTTCATCGAAAAGTGTTTCCCTTTGGACTTGCTAAGGCACCGTCATTCAAATTTTCAAAACTGATAATTTTAATAGTTAAATTGTAATACTTTTTTTCTAACAGAAAATCATACTTTCTACAAAATAATACTTCTGGAATAAGAAAAATGATAAAGCAAACTGGTTTTGGTTTATTCCTGGAAAATTCGCAGTGACCTCTATATATCTAGAACTGTTCTGACAGAGATAGTTTCCTGTACTCAAAACTGGCTATAATTTTTGGAGTATTTAGAGGAATGATCAAAGAGTAATTTAAAACAATTAAAATTGATATTTGTTCTGCAATATCCCTGCTTTTGCATTACGTTTCGAACACCTTTCGTATCTTACTATGTTGTTTAGATTATTCGAAAAGGAAAAGCCAACTTCAAGAAATTCGAGAAAGAATCTTTTCAAGTCTACTTTCGGTTTCAAATGCAAATCATTTTGCTGTATAATTTCAAAAAAAGGTGAAATATGCATATCAGGAAACGCCACATTCAGAAAAAAACAGCCTCCCCACACAGTCAAGAAGAAGAGAGGGAGAGAGCATGGTTAATAAAATGATCAGTTTCAAAAGAGACACCACTAACAATTAACAAAAATGAGAACCCGAGGGGTAACCGCCTTGGAACGGTCATTGGCAAATCAAATTGCCACTGGGGGTTTAAACCAGGTTCTAGGTCAAAGTTCGACATTAATTTATTCTTACTAGGAGAAGAAATATAAGAGAAAAAATATATAGTGTCCTGTGGCGGTATTTAAGTTTGAAATTTCCAATTATTTGAAGAAAGCTTCATTTACATAGAACAGACACATACAAAAAGGAAATACCGTTTTGGAGTTCTCTGGAATCGCTGCTTTAAACTTTTAGAACAATTATTTAGATACCGCGTCAACACTTATCTACAATATGTTGCGGTCTTTCGTCAAAATAATGTCGGAAATTTTAAGTACAGCAAAATTGTTTGACCTTTAAACCGAAAGTCTACAGGAAGGGATTTTTTCTCGAATTTCTCGAAAATTCTATCATTTTTGGACGAATTGCCACACCATATTGTAAATCAGCATATACCTTTATTTCAGGTATGAGATGTTTTGGTATATCGTCCATTAATTTCATAGTTCTCATGCAACGATTTATCTTTTGGTTTAGTATGTCCATAGTATTAAGAACATGAATTATACTGAATGGTCGTGCAAACATTGACGCCCTCAGATAAATACATTTCTTAACTAATAAGAAAGTGGCAATGAGTATTTTCCACCAAAATTTAGTTTTATGAAATTTTACTAAACTTAAATTTCTTTTCTTTTTTAAATGCACAGATAAGCCTAAATCCATACAAATAAGGTGGCAACGCCTTATCAACCGTGCAAGAGAGGGAGAGAGAGAGAGAGAGAGAGACAGTACATACCATCCGTATCCCCAATACTCTAAGTATGCCTATATACTGCCACCCACAATGATTAATATTCCGTATGGTTTGAAATTAGTATGATACCATCAAGGGAGGTAATTAAGACTGATAACTCCACCGGTGTGAAGTTGGGCGTGGATATTTAACAGCAGCAAAAACCTAAGATAATAGTTTAATTATTTTGCTCTGTTCGCTTGCCCAGAATTGATCCATAAACTGAGAATACATTATCTAATAATTCTGTAATAGTAAATTGGTACCTTAATTCTTAGCTTCGTTTGTTATGGCTAATGTTTTGTGTTGTAAAACGTTGAGAGGTTATGCGAGAGATAACTTATAAAAACCATCTGCAAAAAAGTGAAATATGCATATCACGAATGGCCACATCCAGGAGACTCAGCCTCCCCACATAGCCAAAAGGAAACGTCAAACAGTTAACAAATCTGACAACTCGAGGGGTTACCGCCTAAAAACATTCAGTGGCAAAACATTTGCCCAAAGGAGGTTTACACCAGAATGTAGGCTGCACCGACCTGACACTTGCCGCCACAGGTTCTCACAAAAAGAAACAAGTGCACAATGTCTTGGTGAAATAACTCCAACCTAGCCATCAACTCGACAATGGTGCATGCAAAAGCACACAAACATATGAAACATAAGAAGTTTATGTCATTATCAAGAGATTAGAGCCCGCCAAGTCAAATCGGCGAGAACACGATGAAAAGGATTAAAAACTGATTGAGCTTCTAGGATGTTTTTACAAGATTTCCATGTAAACATAAACTCTTAAACAAATGCCACTGTCGTGCAAGCAAAAAGGTAAGCATAACGATCAGTTGTAGATGGGTACAAAAACAGGCTGCAGAGCGCTGTAGAATATCATGTTGGTAACCTTTCTTTTTGAATTCACAGATGGTTTTGACAAATAACATGGAGAAATTAATTTCCTTTACGAGGGCGGATCAAAAAGTTCGTGGACTTTTGTCATTGTATCTTAATTTGAAACACGTTCGCAATAAATTATATACTAAATTCAATCAGAACACAAACGTAACAAACTGAGCTAAAATATCCATATATTTAATCGATTTCAAAAGCGCATGGCTTATTTGAATAACCATGGTAACACGTAGGCGGCGCACGCCGTTGCCATTGTACTTTATAAAGCATATACCTGTCAATAAAAACAAAACTACTATTGAAACACAGCCAAATTTCGCAACGTCAAAGCACGGTATACAAATGATGCAATGCCGAAATTTTACGTCATTCTGACTAAGCGTTTTAAAAACAGTCAATATTTAAGAAAGCTATCACCAACGTTAAAACGTCAGAAATGTCGCCGTCAGATCGCTCGGAAATACGCGCTATTATAAAATTCTGTCATGGTCTTTGAAAATCACCTCATGAAAAGCTATAATAATTTAGCAGCCGCAAATGAAAACTTCCGTAAGCCGAGCTCTAGATTTTTAGTTGTACCAATGTTTTTTTACGGTCAGAAGAGCCATTAAATAGGCCTGGTGTATGGAAAAAAGAAAAAAATTGGCGTTACGGCAGTGACGTCAAGCCGTGAGGCAATTGAAGTGGACTAAAGTCTAACTATTGTGGCGCTTTTCGACCTATTCTAGACTGGATGAGGTACCGTGCAACGGATATTGCAGAACAAATGACATTTTTAAAGGTGTGTTAATAATTTATTAACAAATATGTTTTTCAAAAAATGTTTTTGTTTGGTATTTGAATCATTACGAAATCATAAATTATCAAATAGGAATCAATAAGTTATTTATAATTTTAATTACACTTGAGTAAACAGCAACACAGACTGTGTCCACAATGCAAAGACTTTTTATATATTAACAAATACAAATTTGTTATAAGTTGTTTGAACAGTTACACGCTCGTTGCTAAAGTACCGCGATACTGTGAGTATTGCATTCCCGGTCGTTTCCTCGGCGGTACGAGCGAGAAGAGGACCACTTTTTTGATCGCCCCATAACCACTTGCGAGACTTTGACCAGCAATGATACACTACTATGTTCGATCAATGGAACCCCGGCATCCCATTCCGGTGACGGAGTCTATTTCAAATAACTTAGAACATATGCCGCTTCGCTAACGCTGCGCCCGTGAAGTAACGTCGTTGACGTTATTATATCTAATTTGACGTGCGCCGGATAGCGGTTAGTGTATGATTTTAATTTTTCATAGTTTTTTATGTGATGTTGTATTTTGCTGATATTTTGTAAAAATATGCTGGACATATTCCGATTAAAGGTTGTGTAATTTTATTTGTGGTATTTTGAATAATATAAAAACTATAACAAAAGTCCTCGAACTTTTTGATCCGCCCTCGTATTTTATAAGTTAAGCCTCCATAAAACAGGTTGTGAAATACCTTGTTGCAACAGTGATTTAAAACTGCAATTGTATTTTTTAATTAAATCTGGACATCGGCGATAAAACTTGGAATATGTGTTGCACTGTTTAAGAAATAGAAAAAGAGATCTTCGGAGATAATATACCAGTAGTACGTGATACATGTAGTACGGAGAGGCGATTTACGGCCGCCACACAACACTGACAAAACAGATGTATGTGGAGTAAAAATATGTTTTCTTCTAAGATAAAGACGTCAATGTATAAGCGTTTGTTCTATTGTTCCGTTCTGAAATCGAAATAATGTATCCGCCGAACTACAATTGTTTTAATCCTTATCCAAAACAAAGAATAAGTCTGAATTCTGACTAAATCTTCAATGAAAAATTTCTGAAGTGGTAAAATGTTAGAAAAATGATTTGGTAATCATGTAATGCAAATCTAATATGAATTATGCTATTTTGTCAATATTTATCATGTATGTTCACAGTTTTTACAGTCAGTACATGTATATAATTTCACATCGGCCAGTTTTGAGATGGTTGGTTTCAATTTCCCAGCCAATATTGATTCGGATATTGTTCAATCACCCCCAAGATATACTTCTAGCTTTTTAAATTTTGTCTTTGGCGTTGACTATGATATGCAGGATTTATATTCTAAGATCCCCTGTCAAAATTCTATTCTGTTCAGTTCCGCCCATTGTTTCCTTGTTTAGGGCAAACCGATTCTTTTATCTGCGGACCATAAGCCGCTGTACATTGAATGGTATTAATCTGAAAATACAGCATTGAAGGTTCCATGTCCATCGCCATACGCACACCATCGTTTGGGATGGATCAAAATTGTACTGTTTATTGGTGTTAATATTGGGTTTCGCTCAACCCGGACCAAGGCGGCGTGGGCAGTAATATGCATTTCCATTACTGTCCATGAACAGGCTCAATCAAACCGAGCCTGCAATATTTTCATATTTGTCGTGCTCGATGGGTTTCAAAGTTCCCTTTTCATCTATTTGATAACTCTTACATTATTTTGACGAATGGCACTGATGATTATAGGTCAGCATACACTTACTTATTTTATGTATTAGCTGTTTTGGTATATTGTCCATGAATTACAGAACTCTTATGCAAATGGTTGTTTTAGTATGTGTTTGGTAATTACAACATGAATTAGACTTAACTGAGCACGCGAACATTAGTTCATCCTAGTAAGCTTAATACATTTCTTCACTAAAATCTGTAGGCAATGAGTATTTTCCCCAAAATTCATTTTCGAAATTTAAGCCAGATTTCGCCATTCGCAACGTAAGTAAAGCCTAAAATTTCAAAGTTGTGTGATAGTTAAGCGATAATTTCAAAGTAGGTTATCACCAAGCATGCAGGATCGCAATGATAACATTTCAGTTTTGATTAAAATCACATGAACGAAAACAACGTTTGCAAAGATCTCATATCTAACTGGTCACCATTGACAAACTAAATAATAGTATGCTTGTTACAAGTAAAAAGGGATGGAGACAGTCCGTAAATTGAAGGAAATGGAAGCGTTTTCGAGCTTTTTGTCGTCAACATTGGACTGTTTCGGATATAATTATGACATTATTCAACGGAGAAATCGTTTAATAAAAGAAATGGACCGAATACGTGATTTAAAAATCGCATGGTCACCAATTGAAACCATCACGGTTGGGAGTATAGGCGAGGGAATAGTAAGCGTCTGTGACGGTGATATCATGAGCATTCTAAATTATGTTATATGTGTTGAACGTGCACAGGATAACAATAACTTTGTTTTACTAGAATCGGAGCTCACGGGCGGCACATTTCCGGGATATACTAGAGTACATGTAGTTCGTCAAAATCACCGCGAGGATTTCTGTTCGTACGAAGACCTCGGCTTATATATGTTTAATTACTATTGGCGTGATCTCCTTTATTTATTGGAATCCCAATATATTTCAGTCACAAGAAGGGCTTACTTATCAAGTCCAGTGTTTAAAAATATGATGTTTATGGGAATGCCTAATGTATTACTTCATATCATTGATGCAACAACTTTTGAGTACAACGGTCCTGCATTTACAGCAAGAGATGAAACTATTGACATTGACTTCGTACCAGCTGTTTATTTTTTCGAAACCAGATATATTAATAAATGGAAAACTCGGAGGCGCTTGTATGACTGGCCGACACCAGCGCTGATTACAGAAATTTCCACATCAGAAGGATATATTGTGCCTATTGTACCTAAATGCTCAGAGAACCAATACTTAGAATGGCGTATTTGTTTCACAACTGCGGAGCTAAAGTTAATCCAGAACATGAAAAGTGTTCAACTGCAACTATATGTGTTATTAAAGATGGTAAAAAGACACTTTCTTGCACCTTTAAGCAAGAGTGTAACATCGTATGTCATCAAGAACATTGTGTTTTGGATTTCAGAAACATCTCCGATGTGTTTGTTTATCCCATCTAATTTAGTCAATCTGTTGAAAAGAATTCTGATGTTTCTGACATTCTGTATAAGAAACAACCACTTACCAAACTATATGATACCTGACAGGAATCTTTTATGTGGAACATTAACTGTTTTAGAAAGAACACGTGTTCTTCAAACGCTATCTGACATCTTACAAAACGTCGAAACGTTTCTTCTTGAAATTCCAGAAATAGGAAAATTCATGTCTTGTGCATATTGTCGTCCAGATTGTGTATCATTGTACGGTCCGTGGAGGGACAATGTAGAAAAGCTTCTGATGGCATGGCAATGTCTTCAAGAGAAATGCTCACCTTTTATAATTCGTTTAAATGACGGTAACACAGCAGAAAGAGTTGGAAGATGTTACAGTGATCGTGACTTTTTGCCAATACTGATCAATTTGTTAAATCTTATTGTACCAGACTGGGTTTTTCTAATAGAGACACAGCAATATGAAAACTTTAATGAGAGGTGCAGTAAAAACCTTGCATTGCTCGACTTTTGTACACCAATTTAAAACGTCGAGAAAATTGTATTTTAAATCTTAAAATCTATATTTGTTTTCCCAAAACAATTCTTCATGCTTTTGACAAGTGTTTGAACTTGGAACAAAATACATTGCTACTTTGGTCTGTTGCTAAAATGTACATGCACACAAAATAAATTACACTTATTATGTAAAAAAATATGTATAATATTATAAAAACTTATTAAAGTATGAACAGGTCATATAAATATCAAAACTACAGATAAGAAATGCGATTATTGTGCTTCTTTTTATTTAACCTGTTTGTGTTACTAAAGCGAGTTATCATTTCTGACGTTTTCAGCTCATAAATTATTACGTTCTCCATAATTGCGTATTATTAACTTAAACTATTGACTACACTGAAATGTAAAGATAATACACAGCACTGTACACCTGTTGTAGTGATAAGACAATTTTCATTTAAACTTGATGGGTGTTCAGTAGAAAATATTTGTAACCCTCGTGTCTTGGTCAGAACCATCGTTAGGTATTTGAAACGGTACCTTCGCCAACTCCACCATGATCGTCACAAACCTCCATTACCGAATCTTCGCCAACTCCACCATGTTCTGCCCTAACCTCCATTACCGAATCTTCGCCAACTTCACATGATCTACCCAAACCTCCATTACCGAATCTTCGCCAACTCCACCATGTTCTACCCTTACCTCCATTACCGAATCTTCGCCAACTCCCCCATGTTCTACCCTAACCTCCATTACCGAATCTTCGCCAACTCCACCATGTTCTACCCTAACCTCCATTACCGAATCTTCGCCAATTCCACCATGATCTAACCAAACCTTCATTACCGAATCTTCGCCAACTCCACCATGATCTACCCAAACCTCTTTTAGCGAATCTTCGCCAACTCAACCATGTTCTACCCTAACCTCCATAACCGAATCTTCGCCAACTCCACCATGTTCTACCCTAACCTCCATTACCGAATCTTCGCCAACTCCACCATGTTCTACCCTAACCTCCATTACCGAATCTTCGCCAACTTCACATGATCTACCCAAACCTCCATTACCGAATCTTCGCCAACTCCACCATGTTCTACCCTAACCTCCATTACCGAATCTTTGCCAACTCCACCATGATCTTCCCATACCTCCATTACCGAATCTTCGCCAACTCCACCATGTTCTACCCTAACATCCATAAACGAATCTTCGCCAACTCCACCATGATCTACCCATACCTCCATTACCGAATCTTCGCCAACTCCACCATGTTCTACCCTAACCTCCATTACCGAATCTTCGCCAACTCCACCATGTTCTACCCTAACCTCCATTACCGAATCTTCGCCAACTGCACCATGTTCTACCCTAACCTCCATTACCGAATCTTCGCCAACTCCACCATGATCTACCCATACTCCATTACCGAATCTTTGCCAACTGCACCATGTTCTACCCTGACCTCCATTACCGAATCTTCGCCAACTGCACCATGTTCTACCCTAACCTCCATTACCGAATCTTCGCCAACTCCACCATGATCTACCCAAACCTCCATTACCGAATCTTCGACAACTCCACCATGTTCTACCCTAACCTCGATTACCGAATCTTCGCCAACATCAATCATGTTCTACCCTAACCTCCATTACCGAATCTTCGCCAACTCCACCATGTTCTACCCTAACCTCCGTTACCGAATCTTCGCCAACTCCACCATGATCTACCCAAACCTCCATTACCAAATCTTCGACGACTCCATCATATTCTACACCAAACCTTCATTTCCGTCGTGTCTTGAGGGTGTAGTTAATTTTGGATCCTCAAGTTATATAAAAATACTTCATTTATACATATTTATGTATTAAAAGCACAGACACATGTGGAAACACCGTTTGCATCAGAACTATAAAATTTTTGTTTAAAACATCTAGAAATACGATACATACATCACCTATCTACAACATGTTACGGTGATCTGGCAAAATAATGTCATTGATTCAAATAACCGAGCACAATGTTTGACCTTGTAACCGAAAGAAGACATGAAAGAATTTTTTTTGATTTGCCACTGACCGTTCCAAGGCGGTAACCCCTCGGGTTCTCATTTTTGTTTATTGTTAGTGGTGTCTTTTTGAAACTGATTATTTTATTAACCATGCTCTCTCCCCCTCTCTTCTTCTTGACTGTGTGGGGAGGCTGTTTTTTCTGAATGTGGCGATTCCTGATATGCATTTTTCACCTTTTTATAATCACAGTAGTTGTGTATGTGCTGTGTGGCGGCCGTAAAACGTCTCCCCGTACTTACATTCAATACTGTTATCTTTTCATCCCTCAGGGACTGCATTTGACATTCACTTTCCACACCCCCTCCCCACTCACTCATTTACTATTATATACCACATTGAAGGTTATATTTTCACCGACTTTCTGTTGCGTTTAAATTGATTTATTATTATACGCTTTCTGGAACCAGAATTGGTCATTTTGGTGTATTTTAGTACTCTTTTTACAGTCCCATTCCTTTGGGATCAGTGATTCAGGACGTTAATATTTATGGACATTGATCAGCGTGCTATTTATAGAATATAGTGTTTAGCGCGCTTTACTGTCTATACACGTATTACGTTGTTACGTCACTTGAGAAATTCAATGCAACCTAAAGTCGCTGATCATATAATGGTATTCTTTCTACATATTTCATTATGGCAGCACAAAATAAAATATTGAAAATCAATCTTTCTCCAATAAGGCTATCTTCTGCGTCTTCTGTCCAAACACCGCATAAAATTAAATCTTTTAAAAGTCTGCAGCCTTCGGTTCGTTTATCACGTATTAATTTATCTTCGGCAAGCTCTATCAATATGACAGGTCTGCAGAGGGTTCATTGTACTAATTTAAAAACAATTTAAAAATTACTCTTTCACCTTTAAAATCGCCTATTCTTCGAAAGTATGATATTTCTACAACAAATAAATTGAATGACGGAAGACGCAGACCTTTATCTTCTATTTTCAAGTGCAATTCTAAGAGGTGCAGATGCTGTGATTATTTGAATTGTAATTCTATCATTAAATCCACAGTTAACGGCAGAACTTTCTCAGTTAACATTAATAATGATATAGACTGACGAACTGATAATATTGTTTAAGTTTTAACTTGAAATTCTAATAACTGTGGTATTCAATATGTGGGACAAACAGGTCGCCCTTTAAAAACACGTTTTGGACAACATTGTTCTAAAATTCGAAACAACAGCAAATTTAAAACATTTTTATACCAACACTTTAAGCATTCAGGACACCGTTTACAAAATATTTCCGTTCAACCAGTAGAAAAACTTACATTTGACAGCACTGCTTCAAGAGCATTTAAAATCAGGCCCAGGCTCGTTTCGGAGCAGAAATGGATTAAAAAATTACAAACTCCTTACCCACTTGGTTTAAATGATAATATTTATCAAGAAGGCAACATTTCTAAAAATCCTGATTGTGACGTCTTTGAATTACTTGAAATACGTAAAAGAAAAACGGAAGCAGAACTAATGGAAACATAAAAAGAAAATCACGTATTCGTTGTTCTATTCATGACCTACATATTATTTTAAATCAATCTGGCAGACACGCTATGCTATCTAGGTTGGCTTCTCTTTCTATATCAAGTCTGCAGAAACTGGATGAGGAAGCCGACGACATCGTCATTAGAACCCATCCATTTTACGAGGTTGCTAGTCTTATTCAGTGTTATACTCGGCATGTTCTCAGGCCGCATATTGACTTGGAATCGGACCATCAAAGACATTTCCTTAAAATTTCCTTTTTAAATAAAGGAATAGATTTTATTGACCTTCCTAGTATATTTAAGGAGTTCAATCGGCTGTTCCTATTTATTTTAAGAATACTGAATCGCCTATGGTTTGTTATAAATCCAACAAACCAACTAGAAATATAATTTTTAATTACAATAAAATTACATCGGATTTACAGATCATTGAAAATACACCAAAATCTTGAGAGTGTTTAACTTCTAAATATTGCTATAAGCCTGCCGGTCATATTGTTACCGGTGATCTTAATTTAATCAAAGACTCTAGAATTCGTAATTTAATTTCTAAAGGTCCCAAATATAGAATATCATCCAAAATTGACTTTAATGCATGCCGTGCAGAAATTGCTGAGTCTTTGAACTTATTTTGCAATAAATGGTGCAAAAGAGAACATGCCGAGCCTAATGCACTTTCTAACTGGAAAAAGCACATATTCAAAATAATTGACACCCGTATATCATTTTATGAAAGAAACATTGCTTTATTACCACCTCGACCTCGTTTTAACTTTCGTCATTTGAAAAAAGGAATTCAAGACTTTCATAACAGATTTGTTTTAACACCTGCTGATAAGGCTTCTAATAATGTAATTATAGTGTGACGAATACACTATATTAATATTCAAACTGAAGAACTGAACAGCACTAATGCTTATATACTGACTTCTTCATCTGAGAGTGATATTGTTACTGCACACACTCTACAAATTACAAAATTTAGAATCAGTATTGAGCCGAAACAAGACAAAGTACCTACTATGTATTGGTTACCTAAAATGCATAAAACACCGTATAAAGCAAGATTTATTGCTAACTCTAGTTCTTGCACTACTACTAAATTATCCGTGCTCTTAACATCTTGTCTTACAGCTATAAAAGAACACGTAATTATGTATTGTGGTAAGGTTTTTGAAACTTCTGGCAAAAATTTATTTTGGTCGATTAAAAATTCAAATGACGTTTTGAAAAAGCTAAAATCAAATAATTTTCGGGCGTTCTGTTTGTCTACTTATGATTTCTCAACATTATACACTTCGCTCCCTCATAATTTAATAAGAGACAAACTAACCAGTCTCATTGTAAAAACGTTTGCTAGAGAAAATAAAACCTTCATCGCTTGTAATGAACATAGGGCATTTTTTACAGATGGTTCTTATGATAATTATACATTATGGACTTGTCAAGACCTTATAGAGTCGCTAACTTTCTTACTGGATAATATTTATGTTAGATTCGGTACCTCTATTTATAAACAAGTAATAGGCATCCCAATGGGTACTAATTGTGCACCCCTTGTTGCTGATCTGTTTTTATACTGTTATGAAAGAAACTTTATGTTATCTCTTTCTACTGAACATCAAGATGATATAATTACAGCTTTTAACAACACCTCGAGGTACCTTGATGATTTATTAAATATAGACAATAACCATTTTCCATTACTGGTTAATAAGATTTATCCCAAAGAACTACAACTTAACAAAGCGAATACTTCAGAAAAGCAAGCAAACTTTCTCGATCTAAATCTGTCCATTGAAAATGGTTATGTCACTACTAAAATTTATGATGAAAGAGATGATTTTAATTTTAATATAGTAAATTTTCCGTTTTTAGACGGCGATGTTCCCCGTGCAACATCTTATGGGGTTTATATCTCACAGCTTGTTCGCTTTTCAAGAGCTTGCAACAATGTTAATGATTTCAATGAACGTAATCTTTGCATTACAGAAAAACTTTTAAAACAAGGTTATCGGTATCACAAATTAAGGAAAACCTTTTGCAAGTTTTATCGCCGATACCCAGATTTAATTCATAAATACACATGCAGTTTAAAATCACTTTTGCAACAAGGTATTTCACAACCAGTTTTTTATGGAGATTTAATTTATAAACTTAAAAAGATTAAAGGCAGTGTTAATTTCTCCCGGTTATTCGTAAAAACCATCTGTAAATTTAAAAAGAAAGGTTACCAACATGATATTTTACAGCGCTCTGCAGGCCTGGTGATTAACCCTTCTACAGTTGATCATTATGCTTACCTCTTTGGTTGCACGACGGTGGCAGGGGTTTAAGAGTTTATGAAGGTTATTGGGGAAATCTTTTCTTAAAAGAACGTAGAAACTCGATTTGTTTCTTTTGTCCCTATCATCGTGTTCTTGCTGATTTTACTCCAGGAGCTCTGGTCTCGGTAAGATCATCGAGTACCCCTTTCGGCTTTGCAATGCTCTTAGCTTCTTATGTTTTATATGTTTGTGTGCTTTTGCATGCAACATTGTTAAGCAGATAAGTGGGTTGGAGTCTTTTCACCAAGACAACTTGTACTTGTTTTGTGATATGAGAACCTGTTGGGGCAAGTGTGAGGTTGGTGCACCCTAGAACCTGGTTTAAACCCCCAGTGGCAATTTGATTTGCCACTGACCGTTCCAAGGCGGTAACCCCTCGGGTTCTCATTTTTGTTTATTGTTAGTGGTGTCTTTTTTGAAACTGATTATTTTATTAACCATGCTCTCTCCCCCTCTCTTCTTCTTGACTGTGTGGGGAGGCTGTTTTTTCTGAATGTGGCGATTCCTGATATGCATTTTTCACCTTTTTACATAAATAGCAACAGGCTTCATGTATTACATTACAGGTAATGTCATATGATATATTTTAGGTTTTGAAGCTATGGAATGCATTATCACATGCAATGGCCTTGTTTTTTATTTTATCCATATTTTACCGTACTGTATCTCTTTAAATCTTTATTTCGTCCAAACATGTTATGCGATATCGCCAATACATATCATTTGAATCCCAAAAATTCCCCTTATCCTATTATTTATTAATAACTAACAGCGAGTCCTTGTATTTATGAGACAACGAGCTGGACAAGCACAATGCGTCACTGTACGTGCCATTACATAGTCATTTCATATAGACGTTATTTTATAAGTAAATTATTAAAGGTATTGGTGATTAGATTAACGGGTATTGAGTGTTATATTAAATATACTTATTGTTTTCATAGGATTAAAAAACTGTATTGTTTGTAATAATTAAGATTTTTTGCATTTCGGTTCCAGTATCCCTTAGTAAAACTGTATAATGTTTCAGCATATAAACGACAAATAATTTTAGATAAACTTCTAGTTGTTCTTGGTCAATATCATGTAAAATACAATTTGCGCTAATGTAAAACCTGTTAACGACACCCAAAATACAATTTGAGCTAATGGTTATAGAAATTGTATTCTTATTCATTTATATAAAATAGAATAGGAGAGGGATCAGAACTCTTTGAGAGATTCTTTTTATTACAAGTTCGATTTATGCAAAGGACATCATCACATACATTTCCAAGCTATCAAACCATTTAGGTTTCATTTAAAGGGACATAATTATTGCTTTTTCAGTTTTACCGTTCGGCTCGAGTTGATCCCCTTTATATGTACGGAAAGAATGAAAGAAATGGTTAATAATTGTCGATTGAATAGTATAAAAAGTTTTTAGGTGATGGCTGGATCAATAACCGAAATTATTATTCAGCACAATATGACTCTTGACGGTGTGGGTTCGCTCCCAGCTAGAGACACTATCATTTGAAATTCACAGTAGCGCTATTTGTGCAGTGAGGCGGCCGTAAAATGTCTCCCCGTCACTTAGTCAGTACTGTTATCAGTAAAATAACCCGTTACCGATGTTATGCAGTGATGGTTACGTATATCAGGGCTATCCGATCAACCTTTTTGGGGTTGTCCCGGTTAGCTCACTTGGTTGCGTCGTAGGTATTGCAGTGCTAGGCGCTGTCGCCTTGACGCTGCGGGTTCGCTTCTAGCTAGAGACACTATCATTATAAATAAAAATAGCCAGAAAGAATTACGATAAGGCCACACCAAATTGATTTCTTGGTCAACGGATTTCCCGCACCATTTTTTTCCAAAATGAAATAAAAATATTTGTTTTTCCTTTTTGCCTTCCGCCCGCATCGTTAAAAAATTATCAAAAAACATTTCCGAGCGGATGCAATTTTAGAGGCATGTAACCTTTATTCGATTAATTTTACCAGTCCGAACATATTCTCGCGTCATAATGTACTACATTAATCGTTCGCGCCTAACGGAAAACATGTCAGCCGCCACAATGGCCATGCGAATAGTGATCGCATGCATTAATCCGGGAAAATCAGGCAGTCGTAGGTTTTTATATCCAGGAACTATAAACCAAATTCTCAAAAGTGCGCCCCCTCTGTGAAACATGTCGTGGAAGTGGTCGTGAGGCTAAAACATGGGGACAAAAATTCATAAAAAAGAAAAAGTATTCATAAATTCGGGGACAGAAGTTAAAAAAAAACAGTTGTAAAATCTTTCAAAAATAGTGTATTGAAATCATTTTAAGATGTGTACAGGTGTGGTAATATAAAACCTACACTGTAAACTTTTGACTCTTTTATACTATAGATGTTTTTTCACCTGTTGTGGGTCACATGTCTGTGTTACAAACACATATTCTACTGTAGGTTTTAGAGATCTCAGATTGTAAAGTAGATTTCTTTTCAAAACCATTGCATGTAGATTTCTGATATATTTTGTTCATCTGCAGACTTAAACATTTTTTTCTGAAAAGAAGAGTTTTAAATTGTTTTTTTAATATTTTAAGTGTTCAGAAAGCAGGTTTTATAAGACTTTGTCTTCTGATAAAAATTTTCATCATTTTTTCTGAAAAGAATAATTTTAAAGTTGTTTTAATTTCTTTAGTGTTCAGAAGGCAGTTTTTTTATTTAGACTTTGTTTTCTGATAAGAATTTCCATCTGCAGACTTAAGCATTTTTTCTGAAAAGAAGAATTTTAGAGTTGTTTTTTGATATCTTAAGTGTTCAGAAGGCAGGATTTTATTAAGACTTTACCTACTGATAAGAATTGTCATCTGCTGACAGACAATTTTTTTTACAGTGCACTATGTTGACCTTGATCAAGTAAATCAGATATGTACCTGAACTAGAGCATTGCTTAAATTGTATAAGATTTTAAAGATGCTTTTTAATATCTGATGTATTCAAAAGATATAAAATAAATACAGTTTCCCTTTGTCATTTATTTTTATATTTACTAAAACCAGTTTAGTATTTACATGTATCATACATGTGTTTAAGTGAAGGACTGACCAGTATTTTAAACAGATGATAAAAAACACATAAACAGATTTGATGTTTTATAACAAGCTTCTAAGCTCACACAAGCTTTGAAAGCTTAGGTGTAATTTCTTGAGACTGTTCATTGTGACTCTGATTGATGTCATTTTGTCATTCCAACCAAAGATTTCCTTGCATTGAGATTGAATCAATGTTAGAGTATTGTGATCTCACAGTTAAAAGTACTTGTAGTAGTTTTACATACTTTTTTAACTATAGTTTTATTTTGAAAATGCTGTTTCGCTTCTCGCTCGCTCCTAAAATTAGCAAAAGGGAAAAAAAATATTTGCATTTGTTTTTCGCTCGCTCGCTCCATTTTTTTCCAACAAAATCCTTTGACCAATAAATCAATTTGGTGTGGCCTAAAAGTGTTTGGAGCCTGTGCAGAAAATTGAGTGAATAGGCAACTTATTTCCTGTTGTTGCCTGTTATTGTTTACATTGCCAGAATGATGACTACATTTCTATATCACGAGATCGAGAATAGATAATCAATGGAAGTTATTTAAATTAAAAAAAGATAATCCCTGTTTCAAAGAATTAGATTTCCGGATTAAAAAGCGTAGGAAACTTGAACAAAAGAAATGTTTCAGCGTATCAGTCCTGTAATATTTTCATTTATTCATACGCAAGATACGCGGGATTTGGTTATTTCAAAGTGAACAGTTAAAATAGTGTTTTTCAAAACCAATGGTAAGAAACAGAACGGGCTTAGAGCTCGAGTTACAGACAGCTTAGGGCGGTGTTCTTAGAGCAGTCAAGTAGTTCTCAGATTCATTCTCAAAGTTGCGTTCAAATTATTCAGACGGGAAGCACAAAATTAAAACTTCAGACATAAGCTTTTTATACTTTTAGAGATCTGTTTTAAGCTTTAAATTGATCTATGAATTCACTAAATTTCGCGATTCCAAAATCAAGTTGCTGACGTCATAAATAAAATAAGAAAAAATGATGAATGGAAAGTTACTTGTGACTTCTTTAACTTTATAGATTAAATTTGGGTCCTCGTGATATTGATTGCTTTGCCAATTATAAAAATTGGAAATTATTTCGTTATAATTCTAAACTGGTTGATTAAATCGGAGGCGGTAGATGCTTTAACCCAGTATTGGGGTGCAGACGATAATGAGCTAGTCCCTCCAATTTATCTTCCAATTTAGTGACATATGCATACCATTGTTTAGAATGGATCAAATTTTATTGTTCAGTGGAGAAAATATTAAGTTGAGCTAAACACAGGGCAAGGCGGCGCGGGCAGTCATATGCATTTCGATGAATGCCCATGAACAGGCTGTTTGTGCCGTTTGGCGGCTGTAAAGTCTCCTCTCGCATTCAATCAGTGGTGTTATAAGTTTCGTCCATTGAGTCGTTGAGAATTATTTATCTGTTAAGCCCCCCCTCCCCCCCCCCCCCATTATTTTCTCGTTAGGAAAAACGCATTCTTTTATCTGGGAACCACTAGCCGCCGATCATGAAATGGTGTTGATATGAAAATAACTCATTAAAGGTTAAATTTTCACCGCAAATGGATTCCATAGTTTGAGCTGGATCATAATCGTAATGTGTATTGGTAAACTCGTAATTAATGACTTCATACTTCCATGAACAGGCACGATTTAACCGAGCCCGCAATATTTTCATATTTTTTCGTGTTCGGTGGCCTTCAAAATTTCCTTTTCATCTTTGTTAGTAGTACAATAACTGAATAAAGAGGCTGTTTGTTCTACCAATCATATTTGTTGTAGTTTTTGTTAAGAAAATATGATATAAGTTTTTTTTTTAATCAATAATTTATATTTAGCTGAAAAAAATGTAGAAAATATTAGTCGATTTTGTAGTAAGTTTGTCACAGATACAATGTACTGTCTCTAAATTGTGTCAGAAGCTTGTTAAAATCAATAAACATATATTATAGATTTATCTTTTGTTCTTTTTAAATCTCAATAAGAATTTGTATTTTCTAGAGGTTGTCAGTAGTTAAAACCCTTTCTAGAAGTCATTTATTACACCAAACTTATCTCTCTGTTATTAATGATTGCAATGAAAACTTATTCTAACTTGAATATAGCATTCCGTTTCAAGAGGTTCATCTCACTGATAACTTGTTTTTGCGATTTGTTTGTTGCTTATATTTTCTGCCGAAATTAAGGACAATCCCCATTAATGTCTATTTCCTTTTTACATCTATCACATGACTAAATAATTTGAAATAGCAAGCTTTGAGGATTTATCCATGCGTTTATGATACAAAAACAACTACAAACACAGCAAGTATTCCGCCTCTTAAGTCATGCACATATTATTTTCTGTTGATGATTATTATACGAAAACTAACATAGCCGACAGCACGCCACACGCCATAACAATTGCAGTTGGATGCAAAGCCTGTGTTGCAGATGTCTTGGGATTTTCAATTGCTTTTTGACCGACATAAGCAACGATCTTCATTTTTCCACGAACAGTTTTTGTTTTATCAAACCAGTTTAACGGATCAACAGCACATGCGACCAAGGTGTCATAGCAATAGGTTAATTCGACATCATCAACCTCAGAATAGAGTAGCTGGGTATCTGAAAGAAAGAAAACGGTCAAAGGATAAATTTACAGTAATGAATACTAAGTATTTAATTCTTGTATTTTGCTTATAAGTGTATTAGTCAGTTAAGTGAAAATGTCTTTCGACGTAGTTTTTTTTTTTTCAAGAAAATTTATGGCGTATAAAAATCTGTATTAGAATAAGTTAAAATAAGCCGTTGCCACGTCTAGAATGGTCCTTAACATATATGTTCAATTTCATCGAACGATCGAATCCATACAGCAACACGCACAGTATAGGCAGCACAAAAAAAACTGACATGTAATAACTTATTAATATAACACTATGATTCCTGATATGCATATATTACGTTTTTATACCAAATCAGAAATATCAAAAAGCACAGAGAAGTTCAAAACTCATAAAATGATTATTTCCAACCAGAACTCACATAGCTGATATGAATATACGTGAACTATGCAGTTATTGAGCCCGCCCATGGCCTGCAATAGATCTGATTATTATTTTGCATTATGTGTTAAGACAAATTAAAAATTAATTATGCAACTGTTGCCAGACTACGATAAAGAAAACTGCGTTACACAAGGAAAAGTTAACTAGCTTATACAAAACCATGCTCTCTCCATCTCTTCTTCTTGGCTGTGTCGGGAGGCTGTGTCTTCTGAATGTGGCAATTACTGATATGTATATTTCACTTATTTATATACTAAAACTGAACAAATGAAAAATTACCGTTATCGAATTGTATGCCTTCTGATCTGAAGTCGTCCCCATCAAAGAACACGATAAGGGCCCTAACGAAGATTCCAGCATTCTGCAAGTACAATTCAGCTTTTTCGGCAATGTGAAGTGCGGCATCCTTGTCGTCTGAGCCCTTTACAGATTTCTTTAAGTCAGTCTTGACTTCGGCTGTTGATAAAATGTGTGGATCCGGTGCCCAATCATTGGGTTCGGTGAATATAACCATTTTGTTCTTGTTTGACCTCTTCTCGTTCCAAATAAGAACACTGTCATTGTATTTCATGTACAGAAATTGAAATGTGCCAAATGGGGGTAGGAAGAATACATGATTGTTCATCCATGGATACCGTTGCTTGTTGCTTTTCCAAAGTGTGAGTGCGTTGTCGGCGGATTCCATATCCTCCTTTGCTAATTTAACATACTGCTGTTTGCAAGCATTTTCCTGATAAACAAAGGTTGCATCCATCTTTGATATTTCGATTACCCACCAATTCTGAGTTTTTGCTATGCTCGTGTTTGACGTTAGAAGGTTATAAGCAAACTCTAACGCTACCCCATCAGATACCAGATTGTAGTAGAACCATTCCAGCTCATAAATTGCTGTCATGTTGCAGCGAGAAGTTTTTGTGTACAAGTCCATAAGTGATTGCGGCGATCCTGGGATAGTGTATGACAATAGTTCTGGTAAAAAACGCAAATATTTAATGACGCCTTGAAATCTAACCACGAAGTCATTTTCATAGGACTGTCTTTCTGGTCCACTTGCTTCCAATATATTCTGGAGATCTGTAAGGGAACTTCTTATGCTTATCACTGCTTCGTCGATTTTTTCTAACTTTGACTGAAGTAGAACCGTGGTTATAATCGTAGTTTCTGCAGAGTTAATCCTGTTGTCTAATTCTGATAGAATGCGGTCAATATCGTGAGAACTGTCAGGTTTTTGGCTGAAAGAAATCTACAACATTTTGTCCAAGGCCCAGAACATTCAACACAAGTCTTCCAATTCGAACAATTCCTTCAAAAACCTCAACTGCACTAGAATTAGTTGGCTTTGTTGATGAGCACAAAACCAGCGACATCAAAATAAAGTGAGATTTCATGTTTCATAATATAATATGACGAGAAGAAGTTTTGTTATGTATCCACCTTACTTGATTACAAAATATCGTGAATAGAATCACTAGCTGTCAATGTGTGTTTCGTGGACCGATTATTTCAAACTTCACACGCATGACTTTGTTCCTTCATTCAATTACTAGTATATTATTTATACGGGTTTAACTTATCATTATGATGGGTTTGAAACATTATTGATCAAAATATTCAACAAAGTCTTTTATTTCGCTAAACGTAATTAAGAACAATGTAAAACCTGTATTATCAGGAGATACATGTAATGACGGTAATTAAAAACTACCCAAGACGGATAATAAGCTGAGATTTGTCTTACATAAAAGGTGAAATTTTTTACTCTAGGAAAAAATTAACTTGCGTCCGGCTGCAATTTACCTTTTTAGAAATTTCAGAAAGGTCTTTTTAGCAAAGCAAATATATGCGTTGAAAAATTTAGATTTTTGTTAAAAATCAGTTTCGGAGCTACTGGACAAACAGTGTATTATTGAAACACATTTGTACCTTGTATAGTCAATCCTTTGACCGTTTCAATAAACAAACAAGTAAAATAACGTCTGATTCTTAAGAAAAGTACTAGGAAACAAATGACAAATTGAGAGATTCTTTTTATTACAAGTTCGATTTATCTAATGGACATCATCACATACATATGAGAAGCGCCAGGCAGAAACGTCCGTTATGGTAATTATTTCACAAAAAGGCAGTTTTGTGAAAAAATTCAATGCAATTTTACATCTTATAAATGGTTATTCCTTATTATAACACCACTATCATTGAACGTCATGAAACGACAACGCCAAGATAAAGGTCGTGCGTTAAGACAGCGCCATCATTATTTGAGCTATTCTCTTCAATAGTTTAAAGGTAAATACGAGAACTACACATAATCTGCTGATTACAGTAAACGTTGTTGAGTTTTGTCTTAATTAACAAAGTTAACTATTTCAGTATAAACATCAAGTTTAATCTGGAATTATTTTTACATCATTGACGTAATCATCAATATTTATAATATTCCGAGAAAAGCATGCCAGGTCACATGTAAGTGGTAGTCAATGCAAATCCAAAAATCAAAATCAAATTTGTTAATAAAATTGTGCAGGTTTACTTGTTTTGATGGCTTACTTGTTTTGAAATCAGGACAAGCATGTTCATGATGTAAGAAACGGATGATTGCCGATATAAGTTTATAATCGCTCTGTTCATAAACGTGTTACACCCTTAGTCGATAGTGTCCTGTCTGAGTCTGATTTGCTGAGTAACGTATATGATTAAATTCACATGTTGATTTGCCATTGAACAAAGATGAAAGGAATCTTATAAGCATTTTCTACAAATTAAATGTATTGAAACTTCGATCACCATCAAATTTTGAGTAATAAATCTAAGTCTTATATTCGGTTCAAGTAAATAGGTTATGTAAGCGTGACGAGGTAGTGATTTAATCTTTGATAAACTTCGAAGTTTTAAAGCGGCCAAGTAATGAAAAGGGCTTCTCAATTGTTAAAATGATGCTTTCAAACTTCAGCCCCATGACTGATTTGCATCAGTTAAGAATAACAATGGCGTGAGTATAAACAATGACGTTAAGTAAACAAAGTTGGTACACTTGTTTAAAGAACAAAAGTAAATCCAAACTAGTTTAGATGAAAGAGACAAAATGAATATGTTTTGTGATATCCAAGTTTGAAACAGAAATATAGTATACTTTACTTTAATAAACAGGAAAATAATTCTATTTTACAAACAGGAAGATAATATTCCTTCTGTCTTATTTAAATTTGTCTGTACATAATTATAAAAATAATAATAAAATCTTGTTTAAAAAATACCCACATGTAATTGGATAAAACGCTAATTTTGCAGAATATATATTAAATACTTCGAGAAGATTGCGAGAATTGAGTTTTAGTCGGTAACCATTGTTGCGAGCTCGGTTAAGTTGTAATTTTAGATTTCAATTTTAATCAAAACAATTCTCTAAATGACAGTTTCTGCAAAGATCTATGGAATCTTAATTTGTTCAAATATCAGTTCCATACTTTAAAATTACTTTTAACTTAAAGGTACAAAATAGATCGCTTCTGTAAGAATACGGTTGCCATCGGTTTATTTTCATTGCAGTCATTGCCACATTCGTATAAACAATCAGAACGGCAATTCCGCAAGCCTAAACATTTTAAAAATATAAACAATTAAAAATTAAACATTTTTAATCGTTCACATAACCGGGTAAAACATTTTGCAGATACCCGATTTCTTAATTTTTTAACTTCTTTTGATAAATTAAGATAAAACATACATGACATTTGCACTTTTTCAGGAGTATATTTTTCTCTCTATATATTTTGTCTTTTTCTTGATTGCTCAGTCACTTTATATGGAAGATATCGTGTGGTTAATTAATTGTTATATTCGTTAAATAAAATAAATGAATTCACTTGGAGTAATTTCTTGAAATCTCCGTGTATTTGAGATTCGTGTAACTGGACGACGACACACCTTTTAGTCTGTATACTTTGACGTCATTTATTGTGATGACGTCGTTTTTACCATAACGGACGTTTCTGCCTGGTGGTCGTCATATATTCCCAAGCCATTAAACCATTTTAGGTTTCAAAGTAAAGGGACATGTACTTATTGCATTACAGTTTTACCGTTCGGTTTAAGTTCATCCCCTTTATATTAACCAAAGTAACGACAGAAATGGTTAATTATTGGCGATTGAATAGTATAAAAGTAATCATGATTTTAGATGATGACTGGGGAAATAACGGAAATTATTATTCAGGAAAATATGACTTTTTGTTAAAATTAGCCTAGAAGAAGCCGGTTTTGTAATCAATAGCGATAAAGTATTTGGTAGCCTGTGCAGAAAATTGAGTGAATAGAAATTGGTTGGGATAGTGACTGTTTCAAGGCACAGGTGTCCGTATCTTTGTTGAAAAATAAAATTCCAATAAAGAAAAAAAATGTTTTTGATATACAGTCCACACTCGTTGTGTCGAACTCGCTGGGACCGTCGATTTTAATTCGAGTTATCCGAAGTTCGACACATCCGAATTGACGCCAATGAACGTATAGACTATACCGTATATGCTTCTTATCTAACATGAATATGCGTGTGTATGTCCAATACCAACATAATATCTCAATGCATTATTCTTATAATATTTAAACCAAACATTGTTTGTATAAAACAATGAAACAAATTATGAAATTGATTTTATTTATTACATGTACATAGGCTAAGTATCATCGTCATCCTAAAATTAAATAATCAATGTTCTCGCGCTCGACCTCCATGATTGCCGCATACCTTGTTTCATAATCTTTCTCTTTGAGCGTTCTTTTTATGTCTCTTTTTTGTTGAGGAGTATTGACTACATTTGGATAAGTCATTTTTGCATCTGTTTTCGTAAATGGATGCTCGCATATTTTAAGGGCACATCATTATCGTAATTAATCGCTGTTTGTCTTTAATATTACCATTAAAAATATCTAAATACATTAATTGAGTGAACATTTTACAAAACACACAATCATTATTGATTATTAAATAATCATGACAGTTTTCCCACCTGACAAGTTATCACTTTGATGATACCGCGCGCATTGTTCGACCGTGTCGATTTTCACACTTCGACTTATCCGATGTCTTTACATAGGATAATTGAGCCGGCGGGTTTAAAATTTAGTTCGACTTATCAAAACATTGTTTAAGTCGAATTCGACTTAAACGGCGTAATATTATATGTAAAAAGAACAAATTTTGACGGGACCGAGAAATTAATTCGAGATAACCGATGTTTCGACTTAAGCGAGTTTGACACAACGAGTGTGGACTGTATATATAAATAAAGGTTCCCATGTAGCGGGTCCCATACACTGATAGTGACATCAAAGAACTGAAAAATTGTGTCGTTTATAGAAACAAATCTAGCTCAAACAATACAGCAATAGATGAGTTTTACATTATGCTAACATGTCGCGAAAACCGATTGAAATTTCCTCAAACCGATTTTTTGCATGAGCTTTTCATATCGGCTCAAACATTGCCAAACGTTTTAGTCGACATCGATGAGGTGAATAGCAAAAACATTTTGGTTACGGTATTAGCTAGTGTCTTTCCGCTCTATGAAACATTCACATGGCCCATACATAAAATACATATTAATTTTTTCAATCATTATCTACCATCAACTTGTACATTTTCTCCATTTAACGCTAAAACCTTCTTTGTTTTTTGGATGCGTCGTCTCAAATATTTACTTTGACAGCCATGATGCTTCTGAATGGTTCCGGTCAGTTTACGGAAAACGACGATGTCATTTTTTTGAAATTGTTTTTCCATTGGCTGGTGTTTTAGACTCCAGCCAGTTGAAGAAATCGTTTCAAAATTTGAGATCGGCGAATTCCCGAAACTGACCGGAACCATTCGGAAGCATCATGGCTGTAAAAGTAAATATTTGAGACGACGCATCCAAAAACAAAGAAGATTTTAGCGTTAGATCGAGGAAAGGTACAAGTTGACTGGTTTTTTTGATGTGGCAATTCCTGATATGCACATTTTACCTTTTGTTCTATCGCTATACGTCAGAGGTTAATTCTGCTGAATTTCATATTATCTTCTCTGTTTCGGCAAAAACTCTAGTTAGGTGTGAAGGAAAAATCATTTCTGTGATGACTGTTATTGGTAACATTGCGAGAATGATGACCAGATTTTCTGGATTATGGGTCATGTATTATATTTGTTTTTTAACTATTAATAGATGATGTTTAATATGTACATCTAGTTTGATCCAAGAGAGATAAGAGGGTTACTAAAAAAGTTCAGAAAAGATGTTGTTTTGGTAAATACGTGCTTTTTGTTACTTATGCATTCAAAATTATTGTTTTAGAAATAAAATGTATTGTTATGAACGTTTTTATGGGTAGAAACCTTAGTTTTTTAATTGAAATTGTTAAGTGATTTTGACGGGGTAGAAGAACTTTTTGAACATCCCTTTCGGATGTTATGTTTGATTGCTCTCCCTTTGCATGTAAATATTGTATAGGAAGGATTCACAGGTAGCCAATATGCTAAAAATAGATTTACTGATAAGAATTGACCTTAGCAACCTTGCTAGAGGTACAAATTTTGTATGACTTGCATTCAGTTTACTATAAATTAGCTTGTGTTGAGGCATGGATCTGAAACCAAAATCTTTTAAAAAAAGTTAAGTAAGACACAACACTGTTGCTATGGTGTTTTTAAAGGTGACTCGAGGTATACAGACAAAGATGGCATGAAAGATGTATCTTTATACCCTTTCCAAAACCAAAAACAAATGAACATAAGTTCAAAAAGTGGATAAGTGCATGTGGTCGGTCGGCTGTATTTTATTATTGACAAAGCAAAAAATTTTAAAAAGTGGACATGCAAATTCAGTTGATATTTTGTTGGAGGAAAAGGACCTACAGAAGGAAATCCAGACCCTATTCGAGCCTCTTACATTCCGCTTTAGGTATAGAAAATTAATTCAATCTTTTAGCTGTAGACATTTTATTTTGCATGGCAGAATAGTATTAAATTTTGCTGCACCTACGTATATAGATTTTCTCTTGTGAATTATGGTACTATAAATTTGGAACCATTTGCCCTAATCAATTAATAATAAAACTTCATATCTACAATCAGATGGATCCAACCACAGGTTGGCTCAGGGACATTACATCATTAGCATGACTATCGTCCACATATAACACGTGTGTGTTATACTTTTCTTGTTAGATCACGATCTCGAGAATAATTTAGTAAGCTTGAACAAAAGAACTATTGAAGCATATCAGACTTGTAGGACGCAAGACACACGGAGCGTTGTTCTTTATTAGCCAGGTTTAACAAAAATAGCGTTTTTATAGTAAATGGTGAGAAACAGAACGGGCTCAAGGCTTTGGGTGGAGTCCTCAGCACTTAAATTCGGCGAAAAATAATTAGTCATCCAAGTGGTTCTCAAAGCTGCGTTCGAGTTGTTTAGACAAACAAAGCACAAATTAACTTCAGACACAAGCTTTGATGATTTTGAGATTGGTTTAAAGCTTAACATTATTCGAGGAATTCAGTGGGCTTCCCGATCTCAAAGTCAAAATGCCAACATCATCTGTTACGTGAGAATACTGTTTAATGTGAAGCTACATAGGACTTCTTTGAATAAATGGATTCAATTAGTGGGCCTCGTGATATTTATAGGTTGCCATTTTTGAAAATTGGAAATTATTTCGTTATAATTCTATATTTATAGATTTTGCATCGTGGGGCGGTTGATGTTTTTACCCAGAATAGGAGTGCAGAAATTAATTTGATAGTACCTCCAATCTATCGCGTTTCAAAGGTTATTTTTCATGTGTTCGCTTGTAATGGCAACCTAATACTCGGAACAACCCATTTTATTGCTATTTTTACCATTTGAATGTTAGACAGACTACGGTTTACGTGTACTTATTCCTCGTCCGCATTTACCCCTTGGGTTGTCTTGAAAATCCCAATGAGCATTTAAAGCAAGGTTAAACTTTTTATGTTATATGGTAATCATTACATGTACATTTTATTTTTTCCAGTAGAACTATTTTCTGTCGTCAGGGTGTAGTAAGATTTGTAGATAGTGTATGCCTAGATGACAAATAATTTAAAAAACGCAAGTTGAAGTATATCCATATATACTTTTCCAAGGCGGTAACCCCAAGGATTCTCTTTTTCGTTAATTGTTTGTGGCGTCTTATATGAAATGACATACTTATAACAAACATGCCTTCTCTTCCTCTCTTCTTTTTGTTCGCTGCATAGGGAGGCTGTGTTTTGTGAGTGTAGCGATTTCTGATATGCATATTTCACTTTTTATGATTTCCTGTAATCTGATCCTGATACTAAAACAACTACAAAGACAACAAGTATTCCTCCTGTTACGTAACACAACAAGTATTCCGCCTTTTACGTCTTGCACATATTATTTTTCTGTTAAAGATTATTATAGCATTATTATAGATAGCATAGCAGACAGCACTCCAAACGCAACAGTAGTGGCAGTTGAATGCAAAGCCAGTGTTGCAGATGTCTTGAGATTTTTAATTTCGTTTTGACTAACGTAAGCAACGATCTTAATTTTGCCACGAACAGCTTTTGTCTTATCGAACCAGTTTAACGGATCAATAGCACATGCGACCAAGGTGTCATAGCAATACGTTAATTCGACATCCTCAACCTCAGAATAGAGTAGCTGGGTATCTGAAAGAAAGAAAACGGTCAAATGATTAATTGACTGTAATGTTTTATTCTTGTATTTTGCTAATCAGCGTATGATTCAGTTAAGTAGTTTTTTTTTCTTTCAATGCAATTTATGGCGTTTAAAAACCTGTATTAAGTAAAATAAATAAATCCGTTGCCACGTCGAGAATGTGACACCCCTTTAAATTTATGTTTACTTATATCAAACGATCGAATTCGTACAGCAACACGCACAGTATAGGCAGCACAAAAGAGAACCTGACACGTTACAATAACTTATTAATATAACTATGAGATACTCATACCAAATCTGATTTATTGCACTTTCCGTTAAAACTGACGGTTTTAATACTTAGTCTTATTTCATGCTTCAGAAATATCGAAATGCACAGATCAGATCAAAACACATTCAATTTTTATTTCCAACCACATCACTCGGCAATCTGATCTGAAAATATGTGAACTATGCAGAGACTGAGCCCAGGGTTGAGTACAACTCAATATTTTCACAAGTGAACAGTAAGAATTTAAAATATGTGTTTATTGTTTTATTTTAAGACGAATAAAAAACTAATAATGAAATTGTAGCCAGATAATTATAACGAAAACTATGTTACACACGCAAAGGTATAAGCTTCTTTGCCGTTTCAAGGCGGTAACCCCAAAGGTTCTCTGTTTCGTTAATTGTGTGTGGTGTCTTATTTGAAAATGATTTTCTTATAAAGTCTGCTCTATTTTTCCTCTCTACTTTTTGGAAGCATATCATGCTGTGATTTCCTGGTGTGGTAGTTCCTGATACATGTACGCATGTTTTCACTTGTTTGTTTTTACTAAAAATGAACAAATAAAAACTTACCGTTATCAAATTGTATGCCTTCTGATCTGAAGTTGTCTCCATCGAAAAACACGAATAGGGCTTTAACGAAGATTCTAGCATTTTTCAAGTGGCTTTCAGTTTTTTCGGCAATGTCACGGGCGGCATACATCTGGACGAACCTGAACCTAGTGAATGGCCTTAAAATATCCATTTTTCTTACATTAACGGAGGAAGAAATCAGCGGGCCTAGTAGTGTGCAAACCGTCTGAATGAAAAGCCGATATGAATACGATATCGGTAGCTCTGGCAATTTAGCTGTCCAGCAGACGATCTCGAAACTTTAACAACATCAGGATAAAACTTCATCTAAAAGTACCACTCGAACCTGAAATTAATGAATGGCCTTAAAATATCCATATTTCTTAAATGATAAATAAACTTATTGTTTATGACTAAAAGAACACGCAACTCGAAAGACACGAAAACCTGAAAACAAACACCACTTTATTGACACCATTTTTCGATGTATTCCCGGGAAGTTCTGTTTACCATCGACACCTTCCAAAGACAATATATTAACAACATAAAGGGCGGGTGGGCGGGTGCCGACATGTTTACCGCTCAATAACATAACATAACATAAAATTTATTGGCGTAAAATAGCATATAGCACATTTATAGCCACAAAGTAGTAAATAACATGTATAATAAAGACATGAAAATCCACAACGTTACATTTTACCAAGACAAATTTTTCAAGAAGTTACAGAAATACAAGCAGTAACAACATTTATCAAGACATTTTTCTTCAAAAGTTTAACTTGATGACAGTACATAAATTGAAAACATAATTTTATTAAACTAGGTATTACTTCTGGATTTAAATGCAAAGTGTACAAATTTTGCTAAATTGTTTATTATTTTTGTATAACTTGACGACATAATGGATTCAAATTTTTGTAAATTTGGCCATCTGCAGAAATATGGTTTAAAGAATCGTTTACGCAAATCTGAGTATTTTGGACAAACTAAAAGAAAATGATATTCTGTTTCAATAACGTTCATATTACAGTGTACACATATTCTATCATTTCTGTCGATATTTGTATGTCTTCTTTTCTCAATGGCTACATCATGTGATGAAAGTCTAAATCTGGCTCAAGATAATCTATAGTTAGTTTTGCTAATACAATTGAGATATTTTTCTAAACAAAATTCATGCTTATAAATACAGTAAGATGATAGTCTGTTTGAATTGTTTATACCTGCATACCAACTCTGTTTATATATATCTAATATTCTTTGTTTTATTGACTGAAGATGAATAGAAACGTTTCGAATGTGCATGTACACAGATAAAACAAACACTTATTTATTGCACGAGCTAGAATCAGATCATTGACGGGTATGTCTTGACGTACCTTTAACATTGACTAAGCATTTTAAAATGATAGTTGTTGGTTGTGCGTATTCAATTGTACTTAAGTCACGATGAGTCTGGAAAACCGACAAGCTGGTTGTGCTAAATGATACAGAGAAAGGCAGGGAATTTAACCAGCGCCATCTCGGCGTCAGCGTCTAGCCGCAAACAGCGCAGTACGGGTATACTACAAGCTCCCAAATCTGCAACAGCTACAATCAGGCTGCACAAATTACGCTAATGTACATGATCATTATTTTGTGACACTGGTTACTGATTTATACAGGAAATAACACTGTTTTATTTGCAAGGAGGAGACATTGTACGGCCGCCACTGTGGTGCTTATGGTGTTCTTATTATATTAACGACTTGGCTGTGACTGGCAGTCGCACCTCCTCGGTTATCAAATAGTGAATGGTCAATGATAAGTACATTAGAGATTTATACAAACAAAATTTAAGATAATTCATTTTATTCATAGTGTTACGTGTTTTCATTTTAAAACAATAAAGTTTACAAATTAGATCCACCTTAAACAAATCGTTGCAAAATATCAGATCTATACACTGCGAAAGAAAATACAAAAAATATACCCTCAGATAAAACAAATGTTTGAGCTAATAACTCATAAAGAAACCGGATTTGTATATGTATGGGGAAAGTATGAGGCTTGCACTCTTCTTTTGTGTCACTGAAACATATGATGGTATCATCAGTTTTTAAAAAATTTATTAACCCACTTTCTGATTCATGTAAGCCGTATGTAGACCCTGATAAGTGTGGTAATATTGGTTTGTAGTATTTTGCCAAATGATGCGTCAGTGTTGTAGTTATGTTGATGTTTCAGTTATATCGAACTAACAGTCCAATTTATAACGAGTCTGCTATTTTCAATTCAAGGTGTAATCAGAACTAAGTGACAATGTTAGATATAGCTTTCTTTAAAAATCTTCGCCGCAACTGGCGACGCTAGGTGCATTCAGAACTTAGAATCATACATCAACATAATTTAAACACTTTCAAATTCTAACAATAACATCTTCTTTAAAGACTGTTTATTTGCAGGGGTTAAATAGTTTATTGGTTGCGTCGCAGGAATTGTAGGGCTAGGCGCTGTCGCCGTGACGGTGCGGGTTCGCTCCCAGAGGGAGATACTATCATTTGAAATTCGCAGTAGCGCTATTTGTGCAGTGAGCGGGCCGTAAAAAGTCTCCCCGTACATTTAGTCAGTACTGTTATCAGTAAAATAAGCCGTTACCGATGTCATGCAGTAATTTTTACGTATATCAGGGCTATTCGATCAACCTTTTAGAGGTTGTTCCGGTTAGCTCAGTTGGTTGCGTCGCAGGAATTGTAGGGCTAGGCGCTGTCGCCGTGACAGTGCGGGTTCTCTCTCAGCCAGAGACACTATCATTTGAAATTCGCAGTATCCCTATTTGTGCAGTGTGACTGCCGAAAAAGTCTCCCCGTACATTTAGTCAGTACTGTTATCAGAAAATAACCTGTTACCGATGTCAAAAAGTGATTGTTACGTGTATCAGGGCTATTCGATCAACCTTTTTGGGGTTGTCCCGGTTAGCTCAGTTGGTTGCCTAGCCCTACAATTGCAGGAATTGTAGGGCTAGGCGCTGTCGCCGTGACGGTACGGGTACGCTCCCAGCCAGAGAGACTATTTTATGAAGGTTTCTAGTAGAATATTTTAAACGAACGTAAAAGATGCAGTTATTATTTTTTATTTACTTATCTCAATTTTCTATTGTTCTGTCTCTCTGGTTGGAGAAGGCTGTTATTTGCACGCGGTCTTTTCTGTTATGTTAATTTTGCATGGGTGTTTCAATATAAGCTTTTAAATGATACTGCCTCTACTTGGGAGCGAAACCATACTGTACGGTGACAGCGCCTAGCTATGCAATTCCGACAACGCTACCGACTGAGCTAGCCGGGACAACCCCCGGACTTTTTGACGGCCGCCACACAGCACAAATAGAGCTACTGTGAATTTAAATAATATTGCCTCTACTGGGGAGCAAATCCGTATCGTATGGCTAAAGCTCCTAGCCATGCAATTCCGACAACGCTACCGAATAAGCTAGCTGATACAGAAACGGTAGATTAATATAACATGGGAAGAGCAGTCGCTTGATATAAGGTACATGTAACAGAATTTTAAAACGTTTTTTTTTTAATTTCTTTTAAATTGATTGTAAAACAGTGAAATATGCGTATCAGGAATCGCCACAATCACAAAACACAGCCCACCCACGCAGCGAAAAAGAAGAGTGGAAGAGAGAGCATGTTTGTTATAAGTATGTCAATTCAAATAAGACGCCACACACAATTAACGAAAAAGAGAACGGTCAGTGGTAAATCAAATTAACACGGGGGTTTAAGTTACACATGTGTCATAATTGTTTTCAAATGTCCTATTATATTTTCGACAATTTTCAATATTAAACAATAAACGTGGTCAAAAGTTTGTTTGAAACTTTGAGCTTTTCTCTAGGAATATGAAAACAATTTGATGAACATTGATTTTTTATTTACAAATCACGGTGGTCAGTGCTTTTACTTTTTGAAAAGAAAATGTTAGGGTTGTTGCAATATTGTATGAAAACGTGACTTGAATGATTTTACTTTTCAAAGTGTTGGCAATAGTGTTTATTATCAGTCGATGCTGTGTATGAAGATTGGGTCAGTTTACTGAGTCTAATCACTTGCGGTCTTCTATGTCGAACACTGGTTATGTTCACGAAGACTTTTATACTAATGTTTTTTCTACATTTATTTTGCTAAAGAACAAACTGCACACGTCAGTTCTCTGCCATCCACATACGGTGGACATTTCAGCGAGCCACACTCTACTTCAACATGATAGAAGAGCTTTCCGTTGTTATCCGCGGAGGAGTCAGGAATTGGTTCCGAGTCACCATCAACACACATATTCAGATGCTGCCGGGTGGCCATATGCTCCCGCCATCAAATATCCACTATACTCCGGCGCGTAGTATAGTGGGCAAACATTCTTTCCTGGAATCATTTCAGCACTGCTTCGTGGAATACGACATAGGGCGCATGGGACGTCGTAGTCGTGGATGTGTTTAAACGCGTCGTAATATTTTGTTTCATACTCAGCACCATATATCCTCCCAAGAGACTGGAAGCCGTCAGTGTATTTATTCTAGTCGGGGTTGGTTGGCAGGCATAAATAGTTTGCAGCGGCCCCGGCGTGATTGAAATGAGAACCTGCAGCATAACCCTCGTAAACTAGCGTGGCGTTGCCTGGGCATATTGTACGTCCCCAGCGGATGTAAGAGCTGCTCACTGAATTCTGACTTGTCGAACATGTTGGACACGGATTTGTTGCTTCATGCTTTTAAAGTTCATATATAGTCTGTTTTGCATCTGAATGTAGAAATAGAAACTCTCGTGATATTTAAGATGTATTTCTTTCTGATTTGAATTGACATACTTATAACAAACATGCTCTCTCTTTCTATCTTTGACCTGCGTAAGGAGGTTGTGTTTTGTGAGTGTGGCGATTCCTTAATATATGAATATTTCACCTTATTTTCTTCAAAGCTTAAACTAAAGTGCGGTTTTGCGTTGCAATAAACTCGTACATGACACGCTAGGTAAAATAAACAAACATGAAACATGTGTATTTGTGAATTAAAATTATGATGGCAATGTTGACCTCAAATTTGTCCAGAGAGAAATTAAGTAATGTCGAAACTCAAAGTTACCTCCAAATGTAGAATTCCATTGCTTTAATATATTTTCTAAGTAACTGTGGTTAGATAAAATGTATATCTTTCACATCTGCACTATTCTCGAAGGTAATGCACTATAATCTTGCCGAAAATGGTAAGAAAATGGCCTTTACATTACTGCAAATCCGTTCATTCAAATTTAGCTAGTCACCCGGACTCCAGGCAATAAACCATTATTTTTTCATTTATTTTATTTTTTAAACTTTTAATTTGATTTAATCTTAAACCCGTTCTGATAATACATACATCTTAGTCAGTGCATCATAAAGAAGCTAGTCTAGTAAATCCTGTGATAGCAAAAATCAACAACACTGAAAGTAATGTTAATGGCCATTCAAAAGTTTTAATGAATACAGCATTTCGACAGGAAGTTACATGCGCTTTGTCTGGTAGTAGATGAACTCCCTTGATTATTTATTTATTTATTTATTTATTTATTTATTTATTTATTTATTTATTTATACCAGCTTTGTTTTATATATTTGTTTTAAAATTATAGTTTATATTTTCAATAATTTATCTTATTGAAATGTTCAGGAAAAGTCTAGTGCAATATATCGAACAGACCATAAACTAGAGAGAAAGAGAGAGAGAGAGAGAGAGAGAGAGAGAGAGAGAGAGAGAGAGACCGTTGTTAATAAAATGATCAGTTTCAAAACATTGATAGCACCCTTGGTATTGTAAGACAATGCTTCAATTTTTCTTTTGTCAGGTGTACAGCTCTTGCCTAAACATTCACAGTTAAGGTAAAAATTTTCGGTAAAGTGACCCGGAATATTTTTAAAGTATGAAAATTATAGGACTTAGTTAGGGTAAAGCAATAAAATCAGCAAAAAAACGAGATCAGTCTCCATTAAATTTTCTCGTGTCATTTTACCGAAGGATTTCGTCATAAATTGAGCAGTGAAAGACAAATTTAAAGCAAGTCTTACAAGACAAAGAGTGCTATCTGACTCTAACTAATGACGAAGATTTGTCGATAAAAAAGAGCAGTTTGCCTTGTCACCTGCCGGGATCAGCTTCTATTATATGAATTTCGACGTACACTGCTTCCATACAGTGATGTTGTAATAGTAGTAATTTTGATCACTTACCTTTCAGTTGAGTCAGTAGTGAGGCAATTTGCTGTTCATGGTCGACAAGCTTTTGGAGAACGTTAAACTCGTACTCGAACTTGTTGTAGCAAGTGTCCTCGTGAGACATGGCTGCCGCAACAAGTTGACAAACAGCTAGGATTACCAGCATGGCCATGTTGTATAATTGAACGAGTGAAATAACATGAACAGAAGCCCAGAACATTATTATCCAGCGACAACCCTTCCAAAAATCCTGGGGAGACCGTCAGTAAGTTGGCGAATATTTTTGTTAATGCATTGTTGCGATCGACGTAAAAATTAAGATTGTAACTGTTTCAGTCTCTTAAGGTACGTGAGCCTTGTGCATTTCATTGTTGACAATACTCAGTTGTGGCGGAGCCTGATCATCGTTATTCTAGCAAAATTTAACCACTAATCATACGCTTCTGCATCAAAAAGACCCCCGCCTAAGATTCAGGTGAAAAAAAAAGTGGAAAACCTAATTTCCTTGCATCAAAATACAAGTACCTGCATCTATTGAAATCCCTGAATATACAGAATTATTTGCTAATGTTGATGATAGTAACTGTCACAAAGTTTAACGAAAAAATCACACATAGTTTCATATGTTTACAGTAATGATATCTGTGCAGGGCATGTTCGATTCAACCAGCGCGCCAGTATTTCAACGCTTTCAGCGCTTTGATCACTACTGCTGTCCAGATTTAAATATTATGAAAATAGAACGATCAGTCCGATAAGACGGTGTGCTGCTCTGCTAGGAATTGCTCTTTATGTCAACACATTGCATAATACATTGTATTGGATACAGTTTTAAATAACTTCTTTTCCTATCTTTTCGAAAGGTAAGATTTAAAGTTTTGTCTTTAAAGAAATAAATGGGGTTACCCTGTTAAAGGGGCCTGAAAAAAAAAAAAAAGTAAGAAAGTTTATTTGGCACTATCAAAAAAGAAAAAAAAAACAAAAACAAAAAAGATTTCCTTCCATTGTTTCTTCTTAAGTTATTACATTCTATAAATAGCGGCCACGTCATCAGGCTAACATAGATGATGATGATCACGTGACCGGTGTGTACACAATGAAGTTATTAAATTAAAATAACTTAAATCAAGATTTGCTTTGTTTCGTTTTCAAAATTATTTGAAAGAAATGAAGCTGTGGATTTCTCCGTTTTCTGTTAAACAAGAATTCTTGGAATCTCTAGAATTCTCTATTCTTAGACTACCCTGAAATTAAACACGTTGTTCAAAACGCTGAAAGCTTTTAACCCAATATAGATCTAAGTATAACCAACATTTACATTACCATATATAGAAGATTCCAACTGCATTGTGCAATTGGGTTGTGTTGTTAATAGAAAGATGTTTTTGACTTTTTTATAATACAAAACATAGTTGATACATAACCGATATAATTAAAATAATTGTATTCTTGAACATTTAACCAAGATTTAGACAAACTCCATTTAATTACATATTTATTTCTTATTAACTTATTTTTTTATTTATTTTCCGCACAGGAACACAGTTGTCTACAAAGTATGTCAAATCTAGCGTGCTATCCTATCTTTGGCTTGGGGAACAAAAAGGAATGATGATACGAGATAGAGGAAAACTGCTATTTCTCTGTGACCGAAAACAATCTGATTCAAAACATTATGTTTACGAATTGTTAGACGAAGTGAACATTATGTACTTAATATAAAAACTGTAATAGATTGTGGTGAGATTGTATAATGTCTAAAATAGATGTAAGTCAAGTTTAGAAATGTGAGAGGTTTCAGTGGATTTTAAGTTATTCAAAAAAGTTGGGGAACATAATCATGCATTTTAACTGGCAAATTAATTTAAGTGTTTGATATGAACCACAACAAGAAAAAGAAAAGTAAACTGGAAAATATATTAAATTTTGAAGTTGCAAAACAATAGTATGATAGTGGTTAACCCTTAGAAACACCTTAATTGCATGGGCGAACAGTGTAGATCCAGATGAGCCGGCACACCTGTGCAGTCTGATTAGGATCTGCACTGGTCGCCTTTTGGTCAGAAATAACCTAACAAATCAAAAAGCAAACAGTTTAGATCCTGATCAGACAGCACAGATGTGCCAGCTGATCTGGATCTGAACTGTTCACCCATGCAGGAAAGGTGTATCTATGGAGAAGAGGTATCTATGCCATCTGATCAGGATCTGCACTGTTCACTTTTTGATTTGTTAGGTTATTTCTGAACAATGTGACCATTGCGGATCATGATCAATTAAATGGCACTGATTTCTGGCTGATCTGGATCTACACTGGTTTCACATGCCTAAAAATGAGTATAAGAAAGGGTTAATACTAAAGATAGGTAATATATAATGCTAAGTTCTCATCTGGAACTCAGTAAAGTTTATGGTTTATGTTAGCATTATACTGAAGATAATGAAATGTTCGCTTTGTCGAAGATTAAATTTTTAAATACATCAAAATTAATGTACAGCTGGAATAGGACTTTTAATTTGAGTAAGAATAGGAATGCTAATGGGAAGCTAGATGTGTGTTCAGTTGAACACTTGTGTCGCGCTCTGTTACTATTTCTAATATGCAAGTACAAAAAGGGGCATAACTCCATCTTGGTCTAAAGAATCACAAGCATGTTGTCATGAGTAATATAATTTGAAAGTTTGAAAAAGAAATATTAAGAAATGGCAAAGTTATAGTCAATGTTAAGTATTTTGTGTCAAATTCCAAGTACAATAAGGGGCATAACTCTATCAAATGTGACTTTGACCTAAAGAATTTGGCATCATCACAAGCCTGTTTTCATAACCGATTTAATTTAAAAGTATGATAAAGAAATATTGAGGAATGGCAGTTATAGCCAACGTTAAGTTTACATGTAAAAATCCAAGTACAAAAATGGGCACAACTCCATCAAATGTGACCTTGAAAGTATTTGGCCTTGTATAGAGGTTGAAAAGAGTGAAATTAAGTTAATAAAATTAAAATATTATTTTTTAAGTTGACTTTGGTAAATAAGGTGCCAATCTTTGTCTCTGCAAATGCAATAAACTATAGATGATAGTCAGAGAAGGAAACTTAACCCTTTCCACCATATAATTATATGCAATCATTTCATAAGCAGTGTAGATCCAGATCAGCCAGCACATCCGTGTTCTGCATTAAATCAATGTTAATAGATGTATTTGTGACTCTTTATTCCATGTGGCTCGGTTAATTATTTGTTTAGAGAGCAGAGTGTACTTCTACAGTTTTTGAATATACTTACTTGAGATGTCAAAGATATATTTGATGTTATGTGTAGATTGTCATAAAAAATTATGTGTCAATTTCCATGATTTATTAAATGTTGGTGCTGTGCTGTGTCTTACCAGTATTTTACTGTTTTCATGATAATGATTAAACTACCAACACATGCATAACCCTTTCCTCCATATACACACATTTTTTCAAATGTGATGACCAGTGTATATCCTGATCAGCTACAGTAGCACATCTATGTAGTCTGATCTGGATCTGCACTGGTCGCATTTTGGTCAGAAATAAACTAACAAATCAAAAAGTGAACAGTTTAGATCCTGATCAGATGGCACATATGTGCTGGCTGATCTGTATCTAAACTGTTTGCCCATGCAGGAAAGGTGTATCTATGGAGGAAAGGGTTAATATCAAGTGTAGATTTGTGACCCAAGTTTAAGGGCTTGCCACACTCCTCCCAATTCTATTCATCGATAAAATAAAAATCATCAAATCTCAGTAATGGCAAAATGCCGTTCAATGAAACTTTGCACAAATGAATGTTACTAATGTAACTTTATTTTGCATACAGAACGACACGTTAGAAAAGTAAAGAAACAAAGCTAGACCTAAAAATTCCTTGAATTCTATTTGCATAAATTCACAAAAACTAAGGGATGCAGAACATAATTTTAAATTCCCTCGTGAGCGCAATGATACTGACAAGAAAATGTTGTGTACTTTGTAAAAAACTTTCAACTATTAAAAGCGAAATCAGTGATTGTCATCAGTTTACGCGACCAGGAAATTGAAGGTCAAACACACTTTAACTAATATCTCGTAAAGTTTACATATGTAAATCACGAGGGCACAATAAATTGTTGTCAGTATCATATTACTCATGTGGGCATTTAAAATGATGTTTTGTGTTCTTTAGTTTTTGTGAATTTATGTAAATAGAAGTTGAGGGAATTTTTTGATCTCGCTATTGTTCTTTACTTTTCTAACGTGTCTTACCATCTGTAAAATAAAGATACATTAATAACATACATTTGTGCAAAGTTTCAATTAACAGCAGTTTGCCGTTATTGAGATTTTGATAATTTTCTTTTTATCGATTAATAGAATTGGGAGGAGTGTGGCAGGCCCTTAATATGGTTTGGTAAAACAAACCAACATTCTGGAAATCCTGAATCGGACCCTAGCTCATAATATTATTTGTTGGGGGGTATTTGTTGTTAAAAAAAGGGTTGTATGATCACATGCTTTGGATTTGTGGGTAAAAGAATGAAATATTTTTAACCCTTTCCTCCATATGCATGTGCGACCGGTGTAGATCCAGATAGCCGGCACTTTCGTGCCATCTGATCAGGTCTGCAATGGTCACATTTTGGTCAGAAATAACTGAACGAATCAAAAAGTGAACAATGCAGATCCTGATCAGATGGCATGGATGTGCTGGCTGATCTGGATCTACACTGTTCACCCACGCAAAAAAGGTGTGTCTAAGGAAGAAAGGGTTAAGATACCATGGATATCACTGAAGATGATTGTGACATATTTTTTCATATAACACATTTTTTTATGCTTTTTATATAAATTCAGGTTATTAATTGCATTCAGTATAGCTCTAGTTGACCTTAAAAAATACTGTTCAAGCTTGATCCTCTAAATTTATCAACTTAAAGTTTAATAATGTGAAATTACTAATTTTATAATTATGTAAACATTTGGTGATACTGTCATCACATCTGTGCCATCTGATCAGGATCTGCGCAAATGTGCTGGCTGATCTGGATCTACACTGGTCACACATGCATAAAAAGTTATATATAGAAGAGAGGGTTATATTCAATTCAATTTTGTATTTTGGATCAGGGGTTTCATTTGACTTGGAAAGATGACCCTTTGATTCTTGATTGTAACTGCATCAGGACATCTAGCAATCCTACATTAAGGGTATTTTTTTGAGGCCTGTATGTATGTTAACCCTTTCCTCCATAAAAACACCTTTATTGCACGTGCCGTCTGATCAGGGTCTAAACTGTTCGCTTTTTGATTCATTAGGTAATTTCTAACCAAAATGTGATCAGTTCAGATCCTGATCAGATGGCACAGATGTGCCGGCTGATCTGGATGTACACTGGTCACACATGCGCATATATCGAGGAAAGGGATAAACCACATGCAGTGCAGTTTATGCAGTGAAATTAAATTTACACCATTACTGTTTACAGATCAACAGCTAACCATAACACTCTATTCCATTGCTGTTAAAATGTCCATTCTCTTTTTTTTTGGTCTCCAAGCCTGGTTATTTAATAATTTACTAATTATCCTGTTCAATTTATTATTACAGATTTAGCAGTCGGGCCTCAATTGCAGGACTTCAGTGAACACAGTCACAGTTTCTCATCTTACTTTACTCATGCCTTATCACCACATTCCATTGACCATCAATGAAAATGACCAATGTCTTTCAATGTCTCTCACTACAACAGTAGAATTTGGAATATCAGTGCTTTATGTATGCACAGGGTTTGTTCACCCTTTCCTCCATATATATGCATTGTTATGCATGTGCGACCAGTGTAGATCCAGATCAGCTGGCACATTTGTGATCAGCTGGCACATCTAAGTCAAATAACCTAACGAATCCAAGTGTGAACAGTGTAGATCCTGATCAGATAGCACAGATGTGCTGGCTGATCTTGATCTACACTGTTTGCCCTTGCAATAAAGGTGTATCTATGGAGGATTTGGTTAAAGAAGCTCTCTATTGCAACTTAATGTATTAATAAAGCTGAGATTGAAAACCAGTCTCAAATCTCAAGCATCTGATTGGCTGAAATGGTGACTGGTCGCCATCTCAGCCAATCAGATGCTTGAGATTTGAGACTGGTTTCCATGCTTAGTTTTATAACCTTTAGCTCTGATCAGGGTCTACAATGTTTGTCCATGTCATAAAACGGTGAAATATGCATATCAGGTATATGTATATAAAGGTACATAAAGGTGTATATAAAGAGGAAAGGGTTGAAGAAAGACAAAAACAGTGTCATTGGACTCATTTTAATTTTTTTTTCTAAAAACAAGCGGCTCTGTCCAATGTTCAAGAATATTCTTTCATTCATCCATACATACCATCCATCCATTTTTTCATCCGTCATTCTTTCATTCATCCATCCGTCATTCTTTCATTCGTCACATGAATCATCCTTCCATTCTTTCATACATAACATTTTACAAAATGATACAAATATTACATTTACATTTTTACATATATACATATTTACATCTATACATATTTACATATGACACATATATTTACAGATTAAAATATATAGATACAAAAAATTAAAAATTATTAACAAATTAAAAGCAAATTAAAATATACAGACACAATTAAAAATTTATACAAAAAAAAAAAAATTATTTACAAATTAAAAGCAGATTAAAATATGCAGATACAATTAAAAATTATCAAAACATTCATTCATTCATTCATACCATCCATCCACTTTTTCATCCATCATTCTTTCATTCATCCATCCATCATTCTTTCATTCGTCTCATGGATCATCCTTCCATTCTTTCATACATAATTTATATTTACAATTTATCACGAGTAGGGGAAGTAGTAAGATTGACGTTGTAGGTATGTAAATTACATGCTAATAAAGTTTTACTTTGTAGGTATGTAAATTACATGCTATAAATTTACTTTGTATATGTAGTAATGTAAATTAAATGCTAAAGGGGAAACAGGACTATATAAACCTCAAGATGGCGCTGGGGCAGCCTTTTCTATAATTTTATGCAAGTTAAACATCAAGAAGCCCTTTTTTCAAAATTTTAAAAAATTACTGAACAAATTATTTTGAAAATTTTCACAAATGTACATTGTAAGCTTTTTAAACATTTCATCTAAAAATTTAAGTGAAAAATTAATTGTAAAGGTGACTCTTGGAAAAAGTTTAAACCTGTCTGATAGAAAATTTTGAATTTGAATTTCCCGGGAGGTGTGTCTAACTGATAAAACACGTTTACATACATGTGCTAATGTTTACAATCAGCAGCAAGAAAGCATGTACAATAAGACTGAAGTTTAATCTCACAGTTATGAAATGTAAATCTGCTCTATGTTGCCTAAATTATTTCCTTTGCAACAGAATCTGTCATTCATAATAATTTTTCCTTTCAAATCATAAATAAATCAACACATATAGTTTTTTATAAAGAATCTGCAAATGTTGAAAAGTTTCCCTCTGTTTTTCAAAGATAGAACAATAACCTGGTATCAGTAACAAAACCAGATTTCTTCTACTTCAAAGGTTACAACAGGATTGCAAATTAATTTTGTGACATTATCTTTTTATGTTGTGATAAAAGTTCAGATTCTGAAGGATATGTCAGGAGGGATGAAGCTTGGAGTGATAAATATCTATGCATCCGAACAACATCCCGAGACAAATCCTGCGATACATCACCGGAAGCTACATGTTATTTCAATTCTAAAACGAATATGCTTCATAAAGCTGTGAACACAGCAGTACTACCTCACAAAGTACATTTGTCAAGCGATTTGTTACGTCAAAAATGACATGTGACATCTGAAAAATTTAAGCAGTGATATATCATAGATTTAGTCCCTATGGCTTCCAAAAATTACCCATGGGGAAGCTAGGTGGTTGTGTTAGAATGTGTGTCATATCTTAGTTCTATTAACTACCACTCTCTTACACTATCGGTTCATTACATTCACCTCTGTTATAGGCTGGGACTACTTTCAACTACCTTTACTTTATCTCAAAGAAATAGCTCACCATTTACATTCACAATAGTTTTGGTTTCCCTGGTTTTAATGAAAGATATTGAAGATTTCAGTCATTTGTTTTACCACAAACTTTCAATTTCATAATTATGACTGAATGAAACGAAACCTTCTTAGTTTGGTCAAAAATCTTGACATTGAGCATTTCACAGAGATGTAACATGTGAAAGAACCGACAACTCTGCGAAGGAGATTGATTAACTACATGAACTACCAAATAAGTTAAATATGAAAAGATTACAGGCTTAGGCTGGTTGAGACGCTTCTTCGGCAGAAATAAAAATGCATATTACTAACCATACAGCCATGTCCCTGGTTGAACCAATATTTACAGAGGTAAACAGTACCAGTTTTGATTCTTCCTTAATGATGGTGTGTTTATGAGTGTAAACATGGAACCTTAAATCCCCAGCCCGTAACTTTAGTAAGAAATAATCATATTTGTCCATATAGACTCCAATATATAAACTCTTTAACAGAACACAAAAGGTCTGATCAAATTCTTTCTTATAGACGGGATTTTTCCATGATATAGTTAAATAATAGTTAACTAACTTTTAAGAAGCTGAACATAGGCTTAATAAAGCTATATTTCGCACTGGCGAAGAGACCACTTTATGCGCAATCTCGATTTCTTTGATGTTTCGGAAATCCTACTTTCGCTTTTAGTCGCACAGACAAAATTTATTTTAGTAAATTAAAATTTTATTAGCCCAAACTAATGGTGCAAATTTGTGTCTATAGTTCCAAAGACATGTAAGGTGTGGGTTAAATTGAAATAATGCCGCTTTAAATGTAGTATTTTCAGATGAATACCATTCCATGATCAACTTCACATGTTTCTAAAATAAATAAATGCGCTTGACTTAAATTTGACACAAATTGGCAGAATTGAACAGAAAAGAATTTGACATGAATCTTAGAATATAAATTCTGTACATCTCCAGGAACCCAAATGCCAAACATTAAGAAGCAGAAGGTACAACATTAGGATGACAGAAAAATATCTAAAGCTTTACTGGCTGGAATATTAAAATTAACCTTACATAAAACCAGGCCGAAATAATAGGACAAAAGTATTTTTAGGTTACATGTATTGTGTGCAGCAATTTTCAAAGAATATTTCTACCAACAGCACTGGCAAAGTACAGGGGTACCATGTTGCTTCATCATGCATGGAGTCAACTGTATAAACAGTCTGGTGCCCGAGAAAGCTTGCAGCAAAACCCAAGCCCAACCAACCAACCAAATGCTATCATTCAGACCACAGCACACTAAGTAAGAGATTAGCTAATGCCACACTAACACCAAAACACTTAAACGCACACTGTCAGATGTCTCTAAATGTCATCAGTTCATGTTTTAACAAAGACAAGCAGCGTGGAACACGAGGATTTATGGTACATGTAGACTACATGGATTTATGTCAATGTGCTCCCAATTACCACAGACACAAAGTACATGTGTACTATTTACAGCTGCCACAAGGCATAAACAACTGTTAAAGTGTCTTAGAAGGCTGTAGTTAAGCACGTGCTCAACCAAACAATGTAGTCCAAAACTAAAGCCACACAAACATCAAAGCATTTATATAAATACTGTTCCGAAACTGACTGTGTACTCACACATAGAATTTACTAAGCAAAAAGTCAACCCGCAAATGGCCAACAATCACAAGCTCAACCAGTGTTCTTGGTGTCCAGCTCATTAATTCATCACACATGGAATTAACTAAGCAAACAGTCAACCTGCAAGTGGCCAACAATCACAAGCTCACCCAGTGTCCTTGGTGTCCGCTCATTAATTCATCACACATGGAATAAACTAAGCAAAAAGTCAAGCCGCAAGTGGCAAACAATCACAAGCTCACCAAGTGTTCTAGGTGTCCAGCTGATTTATTCATCACACATGGAATAAACTAAGCAAAAAGTCAACCCGCAAGTGGCCAACAATCACAAGCTCACCCAGTGTGCTTGGTGTCCCACTCATTAATTCATCACACATGGAATTAACTAAGCAAAAAGTCAACCCGCAAGTGGCCAACAATCATAAGCTTACCCAGTGTTCTTGGTGTCCCCCTCGTTAATTCATCACACATGGAATTACCTAAGCAAAAAGTCAACCTGCAAGTGGCCAACAATCACAAGCTCACCCTGTGTTTTTGGCCTCCAGATCATAAATTCATCACACATGGAATTAACTAAGCAAACGGTTGAACCACAAGTGGCCAACAATCACAAGCTCACCCAGTGTTCTTGGTGTCCTCCTCATTAATTCACCACACATTGAATCACCTAAGCAAAAAGTCAACCCGCAAGTGGCCAACAATCACAAGCTTAGCCAGTGTTCTAGGTGTCCAGCTCATTTATTCATCACACATGGAATAAACTTAGCAAAAGGTCATCCCGCAAGTGGCCAACAATCATAAGCTCATCCAGTGTTCTTGGTGTTCAGATCATTAATTCATCACACATGGAATAAACTGAGCAAAGTCAACCCGCAAGTGGCCAACAATCACAAGCTCACCCAGTGTTCTTGGTGTCCAGCTCATTAATTCATCACACATGGAATAAACTAAGCTAAGTCAACCCGCAAGTGGCCAACAATCATAAGCTCACCCGGTGTTCTTGGTGTCCTGCTTATTAATTCATCACACATGGAATTAACTAAGCAAAAAGTCAACCCGCAAGTGGCCAACAATCACAAGCTCACCAAGTGTTCTTGGTGTCCAGATCATTAATTCATCACACATGGAAAAAACTAAGTAAAAAGTCAACCCGCAAGTGGCCAACAATCACAAGCTCAACCAGTTTTCTTGATGTCCAGCTCATCAATTCATCACACATGGAATTACCTAAGCAAAAAGTCAACCAGCAAGTGGCCAACAATCACAAGCTCATCCAGTGTTCTTGATGTCCAGCTCATTAATTCATCACACATGGAATAAAATAAGCTAAGTCAACTCGCAAGTGGCCAACAATCACAAGCTCACCCAGTGTGCTTGGTGTCCAGCTCATTACTTCATCACACATGGAATTAACTAAGCAAAAAGTCAACCTGCAAGTGGCCAACAATCACAAGCTTACCCAAGTAAATGCAGTTATGTTTACTTGAACCAACATACGTGGCAGATGCTAACATGTGGTGTACTTTAGGCATTGTGCATGATTAGATGATTTCTAATCAAAGGAATGCTGCAAAAACCAAGATCAGGTTGTTTCCTTGCTCGAGGCCAGACTCAAATTTCAATTATCTGTCACTGAATGGAAGATTTTTGAGATTAGCTAATGCCACACTAACACCAAAGCACTTAAATGCACACTGTCATATGTCTCTAAATGTTATCATTTCATGTTACAACAAAGGCAAGCCAAACCAACCAACCAAATGCAGTCTTCCAGACCACAGCACACTAAGTAATACATTAGCTAATGCCACACTAACACCAAAGCACTTAAACACACACTTTCAGATGTCTCTAAATGTCATCAGTTCATGTTTTAACAAAGACAAGCAGCGTGGAACTCGAGGATTTATGGTACATTTAGACTTCATGGATTTATGTCAATTTGCACCCAATCACCTTAGACACAAAGTACAGGTGTACTATTTACACCTGCCACAAGGCAAAAACAACTGTTAAAGTGTCTTAGAAGGCTGTAGTTAAGCGCCTGCTCAACCAAACAATGTAGTCCAAAACTAAAGCCACACAAACATCAAAGCATTTATATAAATACTGTTCCGATACTGACTGTGTACTTATAATTGGTAGATGTTAACGCCATCAATTTAGTTGTTAATTGAAGAATATGGAAACAGTATTCCAAATTCCAAGTCACAGTGTTAGAGAACTAATAGTTCTCTAACCAACCAACCAAGTCAAATCAACCAAATCAACAAAGTCTTTTAGATGTGAGAAAAACTGAAAAAGAAAAGATTCTGTATTTTATAAAAATACAATAAATACAGTGCCTTACGAGTATTTAAACCGCGCCAGAGGGCACAAATAACCGTACAATACTGGCCAGGAATACAATATAATATTATGTATGAAATAAATGACCTCTTGCTTTCACACTAAGCAAGAGGTCGGAAATACAGATACAATTTAGTTTTTTTCTACTGGTACTTGCTGAATATCAGCTTCTATTTTGAAATTAAACAATGTTTGCCAAACAAAAAGGACATAATTCAGGGTTGAAGGTTATAAAACTGAGCTTGAAAACCGATCTCAAATCTCAAGCATCTGATTGGCTGAAATGGCGAATAAATGGATCAGTGTCAATGTGAAGCCAATTACTTCTTAGTAACTGATCTGGATATCTGGGTGCTTGGTTTTGTACCCTGTTACTAAATCATGCATGAAGTCAACTGTATTAACAGTTTCGTGCAAGTGTCAGAAGCTTGCAGTTAAACACAAGCCTGACCAACCAAATGCAGTCATCCGGACTAGCATGACAAGTAACATACATGACTGATGCCACACAAACACCAAAGCACTTAATGCACAGTCAGCGAACTCATAATGTCATAAGTTCAAGTGATATCAAAGAAACCCAGCATGAACAATATGGGGATTATTAAGTCATGCGGAGATAGTATCCAAAATTCTAAGTCACTTTCTCGCAGACCTTAATATAAAAAACTTTGAAATTTAGATGTGTGAAACTGTATCTGTATTTTATAAAAATACATAAACATAGTGCCTTACGGGTATTTAAACCGCGCCAGGGGGCACACATATACTACTCAAAGTTTCAGGGATTGGCTTACACTGTAAGAAACCCTTGGCTTAGTCGAGGGAGAAGTTTAGCAAATTGGGTAGACTATTTTTCCCATGTCTCCCTAAATGCCATTCCTCGAGTTTGCTAAGCTGCCAGTTGTGAAGTCTACACAAGTATTCTTGGCAAACTTTGAGTAGTATAAGAATACAATACTGGCCAGAAATGGGCTGTTTCAAATGGCTGGTTTCACTTTTCCCTCCATTTTTTTGAAACAGCCCAAATACAAAATAAATACAAAATAAATGACCTATCGCCTTCAAACAACAGGTCAGAAATACAGAATCAATTCTATAACATTATTTTTCCCAAGCAGCAAGTGCTTGATGTAAAATAAGCCTCAGGTTTGGACTGATTCTGTATAGGATACTAACATGCACCAGAAAAGCAAATTTCAAGTAACTCATTACAAAATAATCACGTTGAAAAACAGCTACATGTACAATAAATGAATCATATCCACATGTAACTTTCTGAGCAACTTTCCCAGTCATGCGATTTACAGTCAGAGTAATAGCCCTGTTTATATGCATGCTTAGTGTCCAGCTCATTAAATCATCATGCATGGAAATGACTTAGCAAAAAGTCAACCCGCAAGTGGGCAACAATCACAAGCTCACCCAGTGTGCTTGGTGTCCAGCACCTTAATTTATCACACATGGAATTAACTAAGCAAAAAGTCAACCTGCAAGTGGCCAACAATCACAAGCTCACTCAGTGTGCTTGGTGTCCAGCACCTTAATCTATCACACATGGAATTAACTAAGCAAAAAGTCAACCTGCAAGTGGCCAACAATCACAAGCTCACCCAGTGTGCTTGGTGTCCAGCTCCTTAATTTATCACACATGGAATTAACTAAGCAAAAAGTCAACCTGCAAGTGGCCAACAATCACAAGCTCACCCAGTGTGCTTGGTGTCCAGCACCTTAATCTATCACACATGGAATTAACTAAGCAAAAAGTCAACCTGCAAGTGGCCAACAATCACAAGCTCACCCAGTTTGCTTGGTGTCCAGCACCTTAATTTATCACACATGGAATTAACTAAGCAAAAAGTCAACCTGCAAGTGGCCAACAATCACAAGCTCACCCAGTGTGCTTGGTGTCCAGAACCTTAATTTATCACACATGGAATTAACTAAGCAAAAAGTCAACCTGCAAGTGGCCAACAATCGCAGCTCACCCAGTGTGCTTGGTGTCCAGCACCTTAATTTATCACACATGGAATTAAATAAGCAAAAAGTCAACCTGCAAGTGGCCAACAATCACAAACTCACCCAGTGTTTTTAGTGTCCAGCTCATTAATTCATCACACATGGAATAAACTAAGCAAAAAGTCAACTCACAAGTGGCCAACAATCACAAGCTCACCCAGTGTTCTTGATGTCAAGCTCATTAATTCATCACACATGGAATAAACTAAGCAAAAAGTCAACCCGCAAGTGGCCAACAATCACAAGCTCACCCAGTTTTCTTGGTGTCCAGCCCATTAATTCATCACACGTGGAATAAACTAAGCAAAAACTCAACCCGCAAGTGACCTACAATCACAAGCTCATCCAGTGTTCTTGGTGTCCAGCTCATCAATTCATCATACATAGAATTAACTAAGCAAAAAGTCAACCTGCAAGTGGCCAACAATCACAAGCTCATCCAGTGTTCTTGGTGTCCAGATCATTAATTCATCACAGATGGAATAAACTAAGCAAAAAGTCAACCCGCAAGTGGCCAACAATCACAAGCTCACCCAGTGTTCTAGGTGTCCAGCTCATTAAATCATCACACATAGAATAAACTTAGCAAAAAGTCAACCCGCAAGTGGGCAACAATCACAAGCTCACCCAGTGTTCTTGGTGTCCAGCTCATTAATTCATCACACATAGAATAAACTAAGCAAAGTCAACCTGGAAGTGGCCAACAATCACAAGCTCACCCAGTGTTCTTGGTGTCCAGCTCATTAATTCATCACACATGGAATAAACTAAGCAAAAAGTCAACCCGCAAGAGGCCAAAAATCACAAGCTCACCCAGTGTTCTTGGTGTCCCACTCATTAATTCATCACACATGGAATACACTAAGCAAAAAGTCAACCCGCATGCCAACAATCACAAGCTCACCCAGTGTTCTTGATGTCCAGCTCATTAATTCATCACACATGGAATAAACTAAGCAAAAAGTCAACCCGCAAGTTGCCAACAATCACAAGCTCACCCAGTGTTCTTGATGTCCAGCTCATTAATTCATCACACATGGAATAAACTAAGCAAAAAGTCAACACGCAAGTTGCCAACAATCGCAAGCTCACCCAGTGTTCTTGATGTCCAGCTCATTAATTCATCACACATGTAATTAACTAAGCAAAAAGTCAACCTGCAAGTGGCCAACAATCACAATCTCATCCAGTGTTCTTGGTGTCCAGGTCATTAATTCATCATACATAGAATTAACTAAGCAAAAAGTCAACCTGCAAGTGGCCAACAATGACAAGCTCACCCAGTGTTCTTGATGTGCAGCTCATTAATTCATCACACATGGAATAAACTAAGCAAACAGTCAACCCGCAAGTTGCCAACAATCACAAGCTCACCCAGTGTTCTTGATGTCCAGCTCATTAATTCATCACACATGAAATAAACTAGGCAAAAGTCAACCCGCAAGTGGCCAAAAATCACAAGCTCACCCAGTGTTGTTGGTGTCCAGCTCATTAATTCATCACACATAGAATTAAATAAGCAAAAAGTCAACCTGCAAGTGGCCAACAATCACAAGCTCACCCAGTGTTCTTGGTGTCCAGCTCATTAATTCATCACACACGGTAAAAACTAAGCAAAAAGTCAACCCGCAAGTTGCCAACAATCACAAGCTCACCCAGTGTGCTTGGTGTCCAGCTTATTAATTCATCAGGCATGGAATTAACAATCACAAACTTACACAGTGTGCTTGGTCTCCAGTTCATTAATTCATCACACAGGGAAATAACTAAGCAAAAGGTCGAACCACAAGTGGCCAACAATCACAAGCTTACCCAGTGTGCTTGGTGTCCAGCTCATTACTTCATCACCTTTGGAATTAACTAAGCAAAAATTCAACTTGCAAGTGGCCAACAATCATAAGCTTACACAAGTAAATGCAGTTATGTTTACTTGAACCAATATACGTGGCAGATGCTAACATGTGGTGTACTTTATGCATTGTGCATGATCAGATGATTTCTAATCAAAGGAATGCTGCAAAAACCAAATCGGGTATTTTCCTTGCTCTAGGAAAGATTCAAATTTCTATTATCTGTCACTGAATGGATGATCTTTAAACTTTGGAATAGTACTAAAAAGACCTTTTGAACACTTGGCATGCTTTATGCAGACAGTTTTAATATCCTAGCGAGTATAGCTTTTGATATTGTTAAATAACCGCAAGGATATATTCCTTACTGTTTAATTTTTTGTGTTTTTGTTCTTGGTAATGTACAGAATAAATTATCATCAGATCCCTTGCCATAAATTTTATTGTGTTTAATAGTTCCTCCCTATTTTCTCATTTGAGGCAGACCCATCCTTTTATTAGGAGACAATACACTATTGATCATGAAGATTTTCTATTGACATGCTACTACATCAATCATGAAGTCAGCTGTATTAACAGTTTTGTGGCAAGTGTTAGAAGCTTGTAGCTAATCAATCACACTTAGTTGTCCAAACAAGCATGACAAGTAACATATATGGCTGATTGACACAAACACCAAATGCCATAATGCACTCCATCATTTGGGTTGAACCAAATTTGGTACTGGTTACTTTTGTAGATACCGAGTTACTCCTGGGACTTGGCACAATAGGCAATAATATTTATTTCATTTACTTCCAAAAAAGCAGTCTCAAACAAATCCTGAAATACATTTTCAATTTTTTTTTGTTTGGTGGTGCATGTATGTTATAGAGCTGAAATATGACACACATTCCAACACTACCACCGAGCTTCCCTACGAGCAATGTATGTAAGCAATGGTGATTAAATCTGCAAAACATCCTTGCTTTGCCTTTTCAAATGTCACACATCATTTATGACTTCACAAACTGCTTGATGAACGTACACAGCTCAATAGCACTGTTCTTTTCAAAGCTCCATAAAGCCTATTTGAGTCAGAATTGAAATACTAAATAGCTTCTGGTGAAATATCCCAGGATTTATCACGGGACGTTGTTCAGATGCATAGATATTTATCACTCCGGGCATCACCCCTTGTGATATATCCTCCGCATTTGAACTTCATCCCTGTCCAACAAACACTTCTACTGGAAATATATATAACTGTTTAGTTTTAGATACCCTTAAATACCCTTAACATTATCTGGAGCTCTTGCACCTTACGATTACTAAAACCAGCAGACATAAATACCCAAACAATATATTGAATATTAAAATACAACAATCATACATCCATATCAACTCCTGAAACCTTCATACTTCAGTTTTGCATTGAACACCATTGTTACAAGCCTTGAAATAGTTTGAGGGCTGCATGAAAGACTGTCATAACTTTTTCTATACTGCAATGTAGTAACAACAGGGGACAAGATCATAAAACTTTAAGATTAGAGCCCTTGCCTCAAGTTGCGGCAACAACTTTTGGCAAAGAACCTAAACCGAAATATATATACTTTTTGAATTTATTCTCCAAGTTCCGGCTGTTGTTTGAAAGAACTAATAAAGCAAGGCAGTTAACACAGTTTTACCACAAGTTGCGGCAACAACTTGTGGCAACAAGAGCTGTCAGAGGAGACAGCATGCTCAACTATTCGAATCATTTGAAACAAATGCAATTTAAAGATTAAAACAATAACAACTATGGCCATACATTCATGTTCATTCAGGAAAAATATTAACAAGTGAATGGTAAGGGAGAAATTCATTTCAAATAACAGAAATAATTCCTTAATGTACCATAACTATAAAACTGAATAGTCGAGCTAAAAATGTCAAAATAACTTGTTTTGTTTTTGAAAGTACTCATAAATCATGTGAACTGTTTATTACAATTTTTGGAAAAGAACCTAAACCGAAATATATATACTTTTGAATTTATGCTCCAAGCTCCGGCTGTTGTTTGAAAGAACTAATAAAGCAAGGCAGTTAACACAGTTTTACCACAAGTTGCGGCAACAACTTGTGGCAAAAATGTCAAAATAACTTGTTGTTTTTTTTTTAAGTAATCATAAATCATGTGAGCTGTTTATTACAATTTTCAATGCTTGCAACAAAAACTTGTGGCAAAATTCTGATAAACAAAGAACAGTATGTAATAACAGAAGTGTTTCCAACTTGAGGGCTCAAAACAATTAAAACAATCTTATGATTTCAGGATTGATATGGAGATGTATTGATCTGTACAAACATTGTGAACATTTGTGAACATTCTCTGCTCAGCCTTGTATTCTTGTCCACTATGAAAGCATGTATCACCCTATGGCCTGTGGCACTCACAGAGTGGTATGCATTATCAGGTCGCAGTCCTCCTACTGACAGTCGTGTCATACCAGACACGGATTCTCCCATAATTCTCACAACTTGTTACTTTGAGTGGTATGTATTATCAGGTCGCAGCCCTAGTACTGACAGTTGTGTCATACCAGACACGGATTCTCCCATAATTCTCACAACTTGTTACTTTGAGTGGTATGTATTATCAGGTCGCAGCCCTAGTACTGACAGTTGTGTCATACCAGACACGGATTCTCCCGTAATTCTCACAACTTGTTACTTTGAGTGGTATGCATTACCAGGTCGCAGTCCTCGTACTGACAGTCGTGTCATACCAGACACGGATTCTCCCATAATTCTCACAACTTGTTACTTTGGTGCCATGGTTACTGTACCATTTGTCGGGTTTCTGAAGTTATAACAACAACAAAAAATTAGATGGATGTTAAGTTAAATACTAGCATTGCCCTTCAATACTTTTTCCAAATTACAAAAAAATGACTGACATGAGTTTGTTCGAAATGACAGACAGTACAAAATTAGCATAAATGTTTATAATTTGACTTTGTCCTAGGCAATAACATTTGTTGGAAATGACACACAGAACAAAATTAGCATAACTGTTTATAATTTGACTTTGTCCTAGGCAATAACATTTGGAAATTTGATAAAGAAATATTAAAAAATAGTTAAGTTAAAGCCAAAGTTTGAACATAATATTATACTGATTGTTGACTTTTTATTTATTGTCAGTTCACATGTAAACAAGAGACCGTTGAAAACTGGTGATGCTCCCTGAATGGGTGCTTTGTCACAAAAACAGTTAGTTGTATAACTTTTGAGGTGAATTTAGAACAAGAGGGCCAATAGCCCTATCGCTCACCAGATTCATAAAATGAAAGGTTGAAGAATATTCAAGAAAATAAATAAACATCTGACTGCAACAATTTAAATAACAGGCCTGAAAGCATCACATAAAGATGTGTTTTCATATTTCATGAGATGAGGATTCTACTTCATTTGCTGGGGTATTAAAACAGTTCATACTGTCACACTTTTATTTAGTTCCAAGAAACCTCTAATCTTCAACCCATTACAAAAATGCAAATGTGATCTGTTTTCCTTTTAGGCAGTAGTTTGGTTGAAATTAATAGAATATACATTTTTCTACAAAAATGCTTAACCCTTTCCTCCATATAATATTATATACCTTTATTGCATCTACAAACAGTGTAGATCCAGATCAGCCAGCATATCCCTACCATCTGACAAAATCTACACTTTAAAACTTTTTTATTTGTTCAGTTACTTCTGACTAAAATGCAACCTGTGCAGATCCTGAACATACAACACAAATGAGCAAGCTGATCTGGATCTACACTGTTGGCATTGCATAAAAATGTGTATGGTCAAGATCTGCATCAAAGCCAATAAAACTGAGACTAGAGACCATACTCAATTCTCAAGCATCTGACGCCCCAAAACTGATACTAGTCTTAGAAAACAAGAAAAAAACCGTGGCCACATGCCGAAAACCAGGTTTTCATGTAATACTAATACTTTTGTAAAGAAAATATCTGATATAAACAAAGTGAACTTCTTTTTTTAGCAACAGTGACCTTGATCTTGATCACAGACTTCTGAGCAGAAATCGAGATGCGTCTTGGTATCAGCTACCCAAAGACAGTTTGGTGTCAATAGATCACAGCTAACCCAAGTAATAAGGAGAAACCTAAATTTCTATTTTTAGCAAAAGTCACATAGACCTTTATCACAGACACCTGGGTATCAATCCTTAGTAGTGTCTTGATGTAAGCTACCCACAAACCAAGTTTGGTGTCAATAGGCCAAAGAAAACTCAAGCTATTGAGCAGAAACTGAATTTGTATTTATTACAGGCGCCTGGGTAGCAATCTCAAGCTGCATCTTGATATTAGATACCAACACTAAGTTGTTGTAAATATACCAAAGCAAACTCAAGTTATTGAGAGAAAACTGAATTTCTATTTTTAGCAACAGTGACCTTGACCTTGATCACAGATAGTTGTGGCAATCCCAAGCTGCCTTTTGATATGAGCTACTCATATACTAAGTTTAGCATACAGAGGTAAAACTTACTAAAAGCAAACCCATTTTATTGAGGGTAAGATGAATTTCTATATTTACCAAGTGACCTTGACCTTTATCACAGACACCTGGGTATCAAACTCAAGCTGCCTGTTGATATAAGCTACAAACAAACCAAGCTAAGCGTCAACAGGCAATTTGGCATCAACAGATAACATTCACAAGCTACTTAACAAAAAATCTAAGTCAAAAAGGGGCATAACTTTGGCAACACACAGTCAGGGGTTATGAAACTTAACCTGATAATTGGTACTATGATGTCAAACAATTAGTTTGAAAGCTATACCTTGAATGGTAACTTAGAAAAAGACAACTTTCACAAAAATTTAACAAAAAATCAAAGTAAAAAAGGGGCATAACTTTGTCAAAATACAGTCAGAGATTATGAAACTTGTCCTGATAATTGGTACTGAGATGTCAGACAACTATGTTTAGTTTCAAAGAAGTACCTTGAACGGTTACTGAGAAAAACACAACTTTCACAAAAAACTTCACAAAATGTTGACGCCCGCCCGCCCGCTCAACGACATACCCCAATCTAATAACCAGGATTTTTCTTAAAAAAAAACTTGGTTAAAAATCAAATGCATGAGTTCTAAGACCTCATATTAATTTGCCAGTTTGAGTACATTCACTGTATACAGCTGAGATCTCTCTTTAACCCTTTCCTCCATATACACCCATTTTTATTCATCTGCCACTAGTTTAGATCCAGATCAGCCGGCCCATTCGTGCTGTCTGATCAGGATCTGCACTGGTCCCATTTTGCTCAGAAATAACCTAATGAAATAACCTAATGAATCAAAAAGCCAACAGTGTAGATCCTGATAAGATGGCATGGATGTGCCGGCTGATGTGGATCTACACTGTTCGTCCATGTAATAAAGTTGTGTCTATGGAGGAAAGGGTTAATATTGTCTGAACATTTTTAGAACATGCTTCAAATTTGTTTTAGTTTTTGTTTTACTTACAAACAGTGAATAAAATATTAAAATCCTGATATTCAAAGTGCTATAAAGTAAGAATGTTTATTTGGTCAGTATCCATAGAAAATGACAAAATTTACCTTATAAAAACTCCACATCAAAGTTCAAAGCAGGAAAGTTCAGTAGGTCATTTACCAGCAACTGAAGGAATGAACTAATACATCTTAACAAATTAAGATTGAATCTAAATATAGCTGAAGACAGGTAAAACTATTGGATTTTTGACACGGATAAAGAATGTGACCCCTATTGCTTTAACAACATTTTTTCTTTAATCTGAATTTGTGACATAGTTTTTGACCCAAGATGACCCAGTTTCGAAAGGGATCACCACACCATCAACAGAAACATTCTGACCGAGTTTGATGACAATTGGTTAAAAACTGTGGCATCTATCGCATTAACAAACAAAACGTTAACGGACGACGGACATCTGGTCCCTCTCTGATCACAATAGTTCACTCAGAGCCTTTGGCTCTGGTGAGCTAAAAAAAGGAAGATTTTAATGAAAGTTCTGAGATATGAGGAGCCTGTTAGTGACACCTACTAAAGCAGTGTAGACCCCTATAAGCTGAAGCATCAGACTGTTCTAGGTCTACACCACCAAGAAAACATTTCCATATGAAACATACATCTCTGTGTCCCATGGCTTCAATCCTGGTCACATGACCAATACCGTCCAATCACATTGCAGCAAGTAGACAAGACAGTCCAGATGACCGTTAACTGCTGCATGGATACAAGCACACTGTCCACTGTTATCAACATGGTTTATCTGTAATAAAATAAAAGAAAGATTTGTAAACATCTTGCAACCTACTATAAATGGAACAAGAGCCAGCCGGAAATGACTGCACGCTCCACTATTCGAAGTCAGACATATTTAAGCACATTTAAAACTGGGCTTCATTTAAACTGGGGAGTGATTCAGGAGTTTATGACAACCAACACACACACATAAACAACAGTTTCTTAATCCAAGTAAGGAAATAAATAAATTACTCTTAATTTATTATTGTAGTTTTTTTTAGGGTTTACACAACCTAGCCCATACACCCCTGAACCCACACCCATCAACCCACTATCCCTGCCAATCATAGTGATGTGGTGAGGTGTGGTGAAGTATAGTATGGTATGGTATGCTGGTTGCTGTTGTTGGTGGTGTTGGTGTTGTCGCTGTTGTTGGTATTGTTGTTGGTGTTGGTAGTGATGGTGTTGTTGTTGGTGTTGTTGGTGGTGGTGGTGTTGTTTATGGTGTTGTCAGTGTTGTTTTTGGTTGTTGGTGTTGTTGATGCTGTTGGTGTTGTTGTTGGTGGTGGTGGTGGTGGTGGTGTTGTTGGTGTTGTTGATGGTGGTGGTGTTGTTGTTATTTGTGTTATTGTTGGTTGTGTTGTTGGTGTTGTTGGTAGTGTTGGTGGTGGTAGTGATGTTGTTGTTGGTGGTGGTGTTGTTGTCAATGTTGTTGTTGATGTTGTTGGTGTTGTTGATGCTATTGTTGGTGTTGATGTTGTTTTTGGTGGTGGTGTTGATGTTGATTTTGATGGTGGTGTTGACGGTGTTGTTGGTGTCGCTGTTGTTATTTGTGTTATTGTTGGTTGTGTTGTTGTTGTTGTTGTTGATGTTGTTGTTGTTTTTGGTGGTGTTGTTGTTGTTGGTGGTGTTGTTATTGGTGATGGTGTTGTTGTTGGTGGTGGTGTAGGTGGTGTGGTGTGTTGAGGGGTGGTGGTGGTGTTGTTGGTGGTGGTGGTGGTGTGGTGGTGGTGTGGTAGTGGTGGTGGTTGTATGTGGTGGTGGTGGTGGTGGTGGTGGTGGTATAGTATAGTATAGTATAGTATAGTATAGTATAACCACGCAACACTTTCAACCAAAGTATGTCAAGTACATCTGTTTTAAACCTTTTCTATAGTATTACCTATGAAAAACACTAACATTTAAACTTGAACCATAATTTCTAAGTCTTAATTCTTATTTCTAAGCGAAGGACAAAAATTAAATAAAAAAGCAAGGATGAGTTATGGGCCTTTGAACATCAACCTGATGTATGATAAAATAAAGGTATACAAAGTTTTTAAGTAGTGGTTTTAATAGAATAAAAGTTATGAGGTTTCACCAGCTTGCACCCAAACTTTAACCTTAATATCTAAGTCTAAAAAGGGCAATAATTTGATATAAATCAAAGAAAGAGTTATGGTTCTTAGCATACATAGTCAGGGTCATGATAGTGAACAAGTTTCAAAGCTATAGTACAAGAAGTATGAAAGTAACTAGCTTGCATGCAATTTTTAACCAGAAATTCTAAGTAAAAAAGGGCAATAATTTGATAAAAATCAAAGAAAGAGTTATGGTTCTTGGCATACATGGTCAGGGTCATGATTGTGAACAAGTGTCTTAAGTTTCAATGCTATAGTACAAGAAGTATGAAAGTAACTTGCTTGCACGCAAACTTTAACCAAAATTCTAAGTTGAAAAAGGGCCATAATTTGGTTAAAAATTTAAGAAAGAGTTATGGTTCTTGGCATACATAGTCGGGGTCATAATGATAAACAAGTGTTGAAAGTTTCAAAGCTATAGTACAAGAAGTATGAAAGTAACAAGCTTGCACGCAAACTTTAACCTGAAATTCTAAGTCGAAAAAGGGCCATAATTTGAACAAAATGGAAGTTAAGAGTTATAGTTCTTGGCATACACACTCGGGATATGATAATGAACAAGTGTTGAAAGTTTCAAAGCTGTAGTACAAGTGGTATGGAAGTTATGGGTTAGTACAATAGCTTGCACGCAAACTTTAACCTGAAATTCTATGTCGAAAAAGGGCCATAATTTGATCAAAATGAAAGTCAGAGTTATGGTTTTTGGCATACACACTCGGGACATGATGATAAAAAGTGTGCCAAGTTTCAAAGCTGTAGCTGTAGTAGTTTTTAAGATATAGGTATGTTGCACGCAAACTTTAACCAAAGTGGGATGGCGATGCCGACGCCCAAGTGAGTAGAATAGCTCGACATATTCTTCGAATAGTCGAGCTAAAAACAAAATCAATGGTATAAGGATTTCACTTTCAAAATAAACTTGATCAACAGACTGAATTCTTTTTTACAATAAATGCTTTGTGTACAACTATGTATTAATTCGATCCAAATATAATGTAGCTAATGTATAATCAAATCATATTGTGGTATAACACAATTTTGCAGGAATCAAATTGTATGCAAAAGACATAATGGCATTTTTGTGTGGGTATAAATTCATTCAGTTGTATCATAAAATGAGATATTCAACTGTTTTGAAGTGATGGGTTTTGATTTTGCACATTTTTCGTATCACAAAGTATGTTAAAATTTAACCCCTGCCAAATATAATGATATCACAGTATATAATAACAGCTGAATATAACAAGCTGTGATGAGCTGTAGCAAACACAATGACAGAGAGTAATAAATCTTACCCTGGCATGTCTTAGGTACAGCATCATGAAAATATCAGGATGTCTGCTCCCAGCTGCGTAACACATTGCAGACATTCCTGTGTCCGACACAGCATCAATATTGGCGTAGACCTCGAGCAGCATTGACAATATGTCTGTCAGTCCTTCCTTAGCCGCTACACACAGAATGGGAGCGTTGTCCTCATAGTTTGTTCTTGTGTTAGGGTTAGCACCAGACAAAAGTATCATCCTACTCACCTAAATAAAAAACTGCAGCTGATAAATATCTCTTTTGTAATTTTTTTTCATCAATCCTCAGTAGACTAACATTACAACATTTAAACTCTTAAGTAAGACCTACTCATATCAAATAAAAGAAACATTTATTTTAAAAATTTTTTTACATAGTGAAAAATGGGAACAAAAACAAAGATGTCCAAGAAATGGCTGTTGTAAGCAGTAAAACTGTTGTTGGTTTAATTTTTTATACAAAAGTAAAAATAAAATCTTGGATAATAAAAAGTTAATCATTGCACTGAACTGTGATTTGACATAACCAAAGTTGAGGAAGCTTTAAATAACTTTTGCCTTTTCTCTACATCATTCCTGCATGCTTAAAATTGTTCAGATGAGAAAGAATTCCTTGCATTGGTTATGCATCATGACAAACTGGGGCCTTCTTCTGTAGACCCCGATTTTTGCATTTATATCTTTAGGGCTAAGCCTCTAGGCCTTGTTATCCCATGGTGTGTCTAATATAACCTGACTGACAACAAGAACAAACCTTGACATTGGGAGTAGAGGTTGCATAGCTAGACTAGAGATGAACTGAGGTTATCTGCGCTAAGAGCTACTCAGAATGCCTGCATGTCATGAGACCAGTAGCCCTGCTGCTTGCTGATGTTCTTGTATATGTGTGCCTTCAGAATGTGGTGACCGAGCTCTATTGTCTTCTCAGATGATAAGGCGCCCCTACACGTGACAAGTGGAATGCTAGCAGGGCATGCCCATGCCTGAAATAGTCAAATTATTTAAAATGATCATCTTTTCAACAACCATTTAACTGGAATAACAACAGTTCAAGCAACATGATACAAACTTATCCGAGGGTCTGATATAGCATTCCTTTTCATGCTGATTAGCCTATACAGTTTTCAAAATAGTACTTCAAAAGCACAAATAGGTGTGTTAAAAATGAGACCATTTATGATAATCAAGGCTTATAATTCGCCACCGTCTAATTGAAAATAAATAGATTATTTATCAAAATATTGAAGTTTTTTTATTGTCGAGTAAGATTTTACTTATTAGGGTTTTTTAATTTGACAACAAATTCTGGAAGATGTTGGCGAAAATTTTCTTATTTCTCAATTTTCTTCAGCAGAAAACACTGAAAAATAAATGCAACAAAGCAGGCTGTGTTTGGTGATCTTGCAAATAAAAACCATATGACTGCAACACATTTGTGACGAGCATAAATCCAGATCAGCCTGCACATCCAGGGAGCTTAATCTGGAGCTACATCAGTCACTTTACCGTCATTGTTTGAATATAAGCCCCACTTTCTCCCCAGAATTCAAGGTAAAAAGTTGGGGTTGCGGCTAATACACAGGTTTGGCTTCTTGTACATTGTGTAAAGCCATTTTTGTCTGTTCTATCACGTGCGGCAAATACATGAGTGTGGCTTATATTCGAACAATGATGGTAGATTGATAATGCTATTCTTATCAAGAAATTAGCAGTATAGATCCTCATAAGACTGCATGGATGTGTAGGCGGAGTATCTACTCGGGGGTTAAATGCAATCAACCTGTTGCTAGGCTTTGAACAACATATGCCTAATTCTTACCTCAGATCACAGAGAAACTTTGTGGTGTTGTCTGGGTCGTCTCGATGTATCAACCATTCTCCAAAAGCCTGGTGAAAAAACACAAATGTTCCATCCTTTCTCTGGTATAATAGACCTGACATAAGCCCTATTCTTTGCTGGAAATCTTCCCAGGTCCTTAATGCACTGTTTTAGACTCAGTACCCCTGTCTGCTTGATGGAACTAAAATGGAAATAACCTTTGGGTTAACTCTGACACACAAACTGTACTACTACCGATTTTACTGCACGAAATTCATGCAATATTCATATGTGTTATTATAATACAACACAAGGTAAGAAGGCAAGTAAAATTAAACATTGCTCAAGAAGCTTTCATTGCAAAATATAAAGTTACAACACATTTAATTATTTCAACAGTCTTTCACCCTTAACCCCTATGGATGTAGCTTTAATGCCATGTTTGACCTGTATAAATCCAGCTGCACAATTTTTTCTGATCAGGATCTACATTTAATCTTGCTCAGAATAACACATTTATCTAAAAGCAACCATTGTACATCCTGCATGAATATGCTCTGGAATTATATTGGTTGCACGTATATCCATGGAGTAAAGACTTTAAGTAGTTGGAAACTAAAACATTAGATTAAAATGTATCAAGTATATGTACCTTCATCTTGATAAGACATTCAGACTGGAAAGAATACATATTATATAGTTGTTATTTTTACAGTGTGTTAGACCATACCTTGGATAAGCCCAGTTTTTGCCATCCCCAAAGCAGCTGTGGGCCACCAGTTGTTCAATGATAGCTGTCTTCCCACTCCCAATACCTCCAACTACTATAACTCCAGACGGATGATCCGACAAACGTGTGGTCAACATTCAACGACTGAAAAATTCATGAAATTCTATCAACTTTTTTCAATTTACGAAAAGATGATTTCTACTGTTGACCTTCATCTTGATTTGATTAAGCATTTTCTCCACAGATACACCTTTATTGCATGGGCTAACAGTTTAGATCCAGATCAGCCAGCATATCTGTGTCATCTGATCTGGATCTACACTGGTTGCACATGCGTAAAAATTCATATATATGGAGGAAAGGGTATATTAAGCTATACTCCTGCAAAATTTCCTGTTTATTTCAATAATTAATTTCTCTGCCAAGTATTACCTCAGTGCAAAATCAGTACATGTACCATCGAACATTATTTCTATACAATATCTTGATTTTTTGTAGATAAATTTTTTGCAAACATTATTTTGTAGATAATTTTAGGCAAAATATTCTAATTACACAGCAGGAATGGATCAACACTGATTGCAAATTAAAGTAAATACATGCAATACCAGCAAAAACAAGTTAAATACTTTACATACCAATCATATCATATCCATGTCTTTGAAGACCCATTCCCTGCCAATGAACATGGCAGTTCCCTCGGCATGGGGTACTTCAAACTGAATCGGGTTCAGGTGGAGCTGAGGGTAACGGATCGGCTTTATACTGGAAATATACAAAAACACAGACTGTTCTCTATTTCCAAAACACTTTTATTTTTAAATGCTTGTTCTGCATTTTACATAAATTTTCTTATTGCGAAATAATAAATAACTAGAATGTTCCGCGGAACTCATGTGTCGCCTGCTTGCAAAAAGTTGAAATGTGGGTCTATGTTTAATCATATATAATAAAATGTTTATATTCAAGTTGATTTCAATAGTACACCACAGAACACATGAGTCACCTAAATTGCATTTGAAAGGGGAACAACTAAAAAATGGTGAAACCTGAGTTATCATTCTTCACCAATAGGTATGTGCATGCAGATGAAATATTCAAAGAATTAAGTGAACTGAACAAGTTCTTTCAATTTTACAGGCAACATTATGTTTCATGTTAAAGTTGCAATTGAAAGGGGCATAAATCATAAAATATTCAAACAGGATTTTTCATTCTTTTTGTCACCAATGTCGTTGTTCATGCAGATGATATATTCCAAGTATTAAGTGAATAGGACAAATACTTTCAAAGTTATACGCAACATTAGGTTGCATTTGAAAGGGACATAACAAAAAAATTGTTACACAGGAGTTATGTTGTTGTATGTTGTTGTTGTTCATGAAGATAAAATATTTCAAGTATTATGTAAATAACACGAATACTTTAAAAAATATAGGCAACATAAAGTTTCATGTAAGAGTTTTATGTGAAAGAGACTAAGTCATACAAAAAGTCAAACAGAAGTTATCGTTCTTGTTGTTAGTGATGACGTTGTCCAAGAAGATAATATATTTTGAATATTAAGTGAACAGGACAAGTACTTTAAAAGTTAATGTCAACATTAAGTTCTGTGTTGAAGTTGCATTTGAAAGGGGCATTACTAAAAAAATATTGGAACAGAAGTTATGGTTCTTATTGCAACAGATGTTGATGTTCCAGAAGATGATATATTCCAAGTTTTAGGTAAAAAGTACAAGTACTTTCAAAGTTATGAGCAATATTAAGTTTCATGTTAAAGTTTTATTTAAAATAGGCACAACTAGAGTTATCATTCTTGCTGTCACAGATGGCCTTATTCACGCTGATTAGTGTTGGGATATCGGTTGCAAACCACAATCGATCATCAGTTGGAATCCGTTGCCACTTCCGATGTGATTTCACCGATTATAATCGGTTTATAAATCATATCTGTGTTACATTAACAAATGGTTTGTAATAAGTAGCTTACATAATTTCCCCTTATTATTGTGTGTTTGCTGATACTTTCCACATAAAGTTTGGTGTTCTAAGAACAAAAAATAAAACTTTTTGCTTGTTTTTATTTAATATGCACTAATTAAAATGAATGAACAATGGTGAACAAAGAATACACACCCCAAAATACGTTGTTGATAGCACCTAATGACTAAAAGGCCATACTAATTCATTTCAATCATGACTAGTACAAACAGGGCTTTCCCCACGACCCCAGTCAATTATGACATACTGGCGCTGGGATGCCTTAATTTCCAAACTTACATTTAAAGTAATTTAATGCTATGAAAGCACTAACTGTACATCTTTAAATGCTGTTCATATCAATAAATGGCCATTCTATTGAACATGTTGACTTTTCAAGATATATTAAATTGTGGCATAATAATAATGACAAGAACAGGTTGGCAATCAAGGGCTGTGAATCTAGTGTGAGATTTGTTGCAACAGTAGACAATTGTGGCATGTTTTTTTTTACACTGATATACATAAAAAATGAAGCAACAACTGTTTTGTATTACATGTAAGTACAATACAATAGTAAGTGTGTGGTAGTTCTGTGAAAAATGTTCTTTGTCATATTTCAAAAAAACTTAGAAAACTATGTTGCTTTGTGCTAAATATATATATTAATATATTTGTAAGATGCACCTATCAACCATGTGGAAATATTTTGCATGCATTAGCACGTCACGCGTAGGATGCCAGGATGCCTTACAAATTTTCTGGGGAAAGCCCTGACAAATATTGACCAAGATATGTTAAAATGTGCTGTATTTTACAGCCAGGGGTATACATCGGTTTAAATCAATTATGAGAGAACGACATCGATAACCGGCATCGGGAGGTTCTTACAGATGATTAGTCGATGTCTTTCGATCATCGGCACATCACTAATGCTGATGATATATTCAAAGTATGAAGTGAATAGGACAAGTACTTTCAAAGTTATAGGCAACATTAAGTTTCATGTTTAAGTTGCATGTGTAAGGAACATAACTCATAAGATAGTCAAACAGGAGTTATGATTCTTGTTGTATCTGATGTTGTTCATCCAGATGATATATTCTAAGTTTTAGAATTCATTATTTCAGTTTCAAATCAAAATGTTGAAAACTGTAGAAGTTGCAGAACACAATTTTGTTTAATCATGTCCCCTGCTACTTCCCTTCTAAGAAATAATGCACTGATCCACATGAAAAAAAAGTCATGCAAATCTACTCACCAACGTATGTTAAAAGTTTGTAAACTGGAGAAGTAGTTTTCATTATAAGATTTTGTTCAATAATGCTCCCCTCCCAAAAAATAATGGACTGATCCATAAAAAATATGTCGCTTACATGTGCACTTTGAATCATACTCCCCTTCTTGAAAATAATGGTCTGATCCACATGAAAAAAAATGTCATGCAAATCTAATCACGAACGTATGTTTAAAGTTGAAAACTGGAGAAGTAGTTTGCGTCATAAGATTTTGTTAAAAATGAAAGATTTTGTTAAATAATGCTCCACTCCAAAAAATAATGGACTGATCCACACAAGAAAATATGTCACTTACATGTGCACTTCATGCAGAATATAAGATTTCAGTTTCAAGTCGATATCTTGAA